>CM043323.1:15341595-15411595 GCA_023736055.1 Quercus glauca | reverse complement strand
TTATTACTTGAGAGATCAATACTTCTCATCTGTCCAAAATTCTTTCCATAGATGTAAGACTGTCCTTTCCAACTAACAATTGTATTGAAAACATAACTGCCCCCATCAATAAAAAAAGTTACTTGAGTGCCATCCAAAAGTGCGTACTCCATATTTGTAGGCCCATTATTTGTATTTTTAAATGCCATAGCAGTCAAATTACAAAGGCATCGTGGAATATTTCCTGAAAGATTGTTTTGAGAAAAGTCAAGGAATTGAATATGTGCTAACCAGCATAGTTGTAGTGGTATGCATCCATGAAATTTATTGGAGTGAAGGTTAAGAATGACCAAAGATGAGGTGCTTTCTCCCATCCAAGTTGGAAGTTTTCCCGAAAATGAATTGCCTCTTAGATTTAAAAATGACAACATTGTGCAGTTTCGTAATGACAATGGCAATTCTCCCAAGAAGCTGTTGTTGCTCAAATCTAATGCCCTAAGTTGCATCAAGGAGCCCATAGAGCTGGGAATTTCTCCAGAAAAATTATTGCTGGCCAAATTTAGAACTAATAATTCTTGCCATTGCATGAAACAATCAGGTAGATCTCCAGATAGCTGGTTGTTTGAGAAATCCATGTAAATCAAGGATTTCACAAAACTCAAGCATAGAAAAGAATTTAAATCCCCTGAAAACTTATTGTTGGAGAGATTTAAGAAGATCAGTTTACTTCGAAGGATTTGTGGTTGGTCATTAGCATCGTCAGAGGTTGAACCAAAGTTAGGTCTGCTGGGGTAGAGACTTGGCAACTTGCCCCTAATTTGGTTGTAAGAGAGATTTAAATATTCCATCTGACCAAATTTATCCCAAAACAAGGAAGGAATGGTATCTGAAATTCCGTTACAGGAGATATCGAGGTCTAAAATTAAGTATAGAGTACTTAACCATTTTGGAAAATCAGGACCCAAGTTACAAGATGACAATCCTATGGAGAACAATTGGAAAGGGGGCACCCAATCATTGCTGAATTTTAAAGTCAAAGAATTATGAGATAACGACAATTCCTCTAATTTGGAAAGATTTGAAAAATGTTGGTCTGAGATTTCACCTTCCAAAAGATTGGAACCAAGACGCAAACTCAGTAGCGCAGATAGGTTTCCAATGCTTTTAGGCACTGACCCCTTCATTTGATTACCATGTAAATGCAACTTCTGTACTGAGTATTGCGCGCACCCAGAGAAGTTATGGATGATCTCTCCCAGTTGTTCACTCAGTTTGTTGTTATCTATAGACAAAATCCCTAAAGCACACATATTACCAAAGAATTTTGGAATGCCTCCTTCAAGTTGATTATCATCAAGATTGAGAATCGCAAGAGAATTCATGTTACCGGAAGCATCTGGAATTGAACCTCCTAACTGGTTATCAAAGAGGTAAATCTCAACCAAGCTGGTACTATAGTTGAACAACCATGGAAATATTGATCGAGTGACATGGTTGGTAGAAAGATCAAGAGAAGTGAGAGATTTAGAAAAGTTGACATAGGGGAGAGACGAGTGATCAGTGATAGGAGGAAGATCACACATTGACAAGTTCAAGTTTGATAGTTTAGGGAGATGACTCACAACTTCCAGCCAATCATTGGCTACACTGAGATTTGTGGAACTTAGGTCAAGGTCTTTTATTGAAGACAGATGAGAAAGCCATTTGAGATTTTCAACAATTTTCAAATCATTATTATTCAAATGGAGATATTGCAAGAGTGAAAGGTTTCCAAGTTGATGTGGAATCGGCCCACCGAGATTGGCCCAAGAGAGATCGAGGTGGTTTAAGTTACTGAAAGAACCAATAAACTTTGGAATATGGCTTTGATTAAAATCATTGTGACTGAGATCCAGAAAAGACAAATATGGCAACTCAAGTAATGAAGGACTAATCATACCTCGCAAATCATAGTAACTAAGGTGTAGCTCAATTACATGTCCAGTTTGGCTGTTGCAGTAAACTCCGTCCCAATTGCAGCAATTCTTCTCATATTCACTCCCCCACGAAGAGACCAAGCCTTGGTTGCCTTCAGCAAAGCCTTTTTTGAACTCAAGGAGGGCTTGTCTCTCCTTCTCTATGCACTTAACGCTGTCATCTCCAACACCTGAAGTGAATCCAAGGGCTGATTGCAATTGTAGTAAAAGCATTAGAAAAGTATAGAGAAGTTTTAGGGACCTTCCACCCATGACCTTTATCATCGCCTATGAAAAGCAATTAAAATTAGGATGAAGAAGAGAGGAAGCACAACTAAAACATTCAGTGCAGCAAGTCTGATTTTTCCCTTCCCAATTACTTAAGCTCTCAGAAGTCCCAGCATAATAAACTATTTATAGCAATAACTGCATGCAAAAAATAAATTAAAAAAAAAAAAAAAAAGATTAAACAGAGGGCTCAAAAATGCAAAAACAGGGGGTCAGACTCAAAATCAAGCTGACTCCTTAAAGTCTTTGATCTGAATTTGAAAGGACCGAATTTTGAAAATTCATCTCATTCTTTTGTCAGAGATCCGTTAATTGGGTTGATGGAAAATGCGAGTTGTTCTTGCGTGCTCTCAAGGCCCACTTGACTTTCATACTTGTCGGAGAGACTCAACGTTGGCAAAACCGCTCAGTTTTGTATTTTTTATTTTTTGAAAAATGAGAGTCTAGAAATTATTTTACAAAATTTTTTACAAACTATTAATATGATGAATGATTATTAAGAGATTAAAATAATAATAATAATAATAGCAATGATAGGGCTAGATAAAAATAAGTAAAAAATTATCACAGTTAATAGTTGTAGAAGTATATATGTACATACCATTACTTTTTTTGTCCCATAAAATTACATTTTGGTCCCAACTCTTTATGTTTCAGTTTCACCGTTAAACAACTCCCAGTCCCCACCCAGAATCCCGATATCATGAGGTGAATAGTTTTATTTATTAAAATAAATTGAAAATCCCAGCGACATCATTTGGACAATTTGGGCATGAGGGATAAAAGTAGGAATATAAAAGGAAAAAGAGGAAAAAGTTGAACCGAAAGTTAAAACTAGTGTTTTCTTAGCAAGTTCTACAAAGTTTTTCTTGACTTGTTTGACACTTTTACCGTTTAAACTACTCCCCACCCAAGCGACAACACTTGGAAAATTTGCATTTGGACGCAAAAGATAAAAGTAGCCAAGGGATCAAAAAGAAAGGAAGAAAAAAGGCAAGGGAGACCGTATAGGAAAAAAAATTAATTGAAAGGAAAATGTTGAACCCAAAGTTGAAAGTTGTGTTTCTCTTCGGTTGCCAATTTTCCTTTCTCATGATTGATTGATGGAGCATAATGTGGAATATAAAAAATAATATACAGAATGCAATTTTCTTTACATGTGAACATACGAGTCCAAATCTTCTGTCTCACTTTTCCTACTCCACTCTATACTCCACCAATAAAAACTTGCTACATGTTCACCTGATTAATTAAATACTACCATTAATTAATAATGGTAGTATTAATAAGTCAATAATGGTAGTATTTAATTAATCAAGTGAACATGTGGTAAGTTTTTATTGGTGGAATATAAAGTGGAGCAGGAAAAGTGGGATAGAAAATTTGAACTCCATACATACATGTGCCTTGAATATGTAGACTTAAATAATTAACCTAGCAGGGACAGATCTTGATTGAGACCAAAATAATGGACAATTATTTTTTTTTTAGCACAAATCATGGACAATTATGTTGTCCGTAATTTTGTGTCCATGATTTTAGTCTCAATCAATGATAAGATTACGTTAGAATCAATGTTATACAGATGCTAACAATTAAGGCATACTAAAACTAAAGAAAGTATAGGGGCACAATAAAATTTCACAACATCTCGCATAACACTTTTGTTTTGAGTTGTGATGCATTCCAATATAATTTTATTTTAACATATAATAGATTAACACATCAGCTTGCTATGAAAATGTTGTGAAATTTTGTTGTGTTCGTAAAAACAAATCGACTAACAAAAGGGCATGTGACTCCATTTTGCTACAAAAGCATCAATCAAATTAGACTAAGACAAAAGAATTGGGATTTACCTTTTTTGACGATTTGGTAGTTTTGTGATTATGAGTTGGGACGCAGCAAGTGGTGAATGCGTGGACATTGGGATAAAGTGATAGCCCTAAAGGGCTTGCTTAGGGATTCTTTAGTTGAATTGTAAGATTTTTTTTTTTTTTCATTAAAAGACTTAATGCTGTCTATATAAAGTTTATCCTAATTATTTAATTATTACATATTTAGTTTTATGTTTTTTATATGATAATGAGAACGATAGATAAAGACATATCCTCTTAGGAGTTTATTTATAAACAGAATTTGGTAAATAGACTTTTTTGATGAACTGATAGTTGAAAATTAACTATATGTGATACTCCTTGATGGAAACGGAATAAATAACAAACCAATTTTAAAATTGAGGGGATCCCTTGTCTAACCTTGAAAAAGCCTGCCGTGCTCTCCCAAATGTTATTTGAAGAGAGGTCCAAAATTTGTAAATCTTTCAGAGAAAGCACAAATGCAATGGTATGCTTCCATAGGACTTATTGGAACGTAGGATTAGAACAATTAACTATGGCAGATCTTCCCAAACCATATATACTGGTACTTTTCCAAAGAATCTTTTCTCTCCTTGTTCTATAATCATCAAGGAACTGAAATTTCTCAAAGGCAAAGGTAAGTAATATGCAGATCCAACATTTCAAGCTCAGACAGTGAATCGAAAGAGCTTAGAACTTCCCTATAGAAATTGTTGCCAGCAAACTAAAAATAGCTAGGTTAGGCTAATGCATAAGACAATTAGCAAGTCGTTTGGATAATAGGTTATCTGATAGGTCTAGGCATTTTAGTAACCCATCATTAATATTAGGGTAAATTGCAAATTACACTCATAAAGTTTGAGGGTGATTGGATTTTACACCCTGAAATTTCAAATTTTGGATTTTACCCTCTAATGTTTGGGAGAGTTTGGATTTTGTAAAGTTGTGATTTACAACTATTTTGTATTGGCTTTAATTCCGTACCAAATTTGATTGTAATTTCTTCAATCATTTTTCCTTGTATGTATGTGGGCTTCTAATTGTAAGGGATGAGTGTGAGAGAGTGTGAAGACTCAAGCTTCAAAGAATGAACAAGTGGTTTTCGCGAGTGTCTCGCGAGAAGCTGACCCGTAAAAGAGCCTCATGTAGAGCACATGACTGGAAGATGAAGATTCATGCCAGGCTGGAGATTTTCGCGAGTGTCTCGCGGGAAAGGCCATCCTGTGAAGTACTCGTGAAACTCTCTGTTTGGCAAAACAGTTATGGTTTGTTTTACCAAGTCTTTACCCACACTATATATACACTCATTACCCACAAATTGAAAGGAATGCTTTTCAAAGAGAAAACCCTAGAAAATACACTTGAGAGTTAGAGATTGTTATACCCACAATCATCTACACATTTCCTTGTGGTTTTCCTAAACTCCTTCCTCTTCATCTCCATATTCTTGAGAGGTTTCTAGCCCAAACACTAACCACACTTATTCTAAGTGTAAAGTGAGAACTTTGTGCTATTGAGAAGCATTGGAAGGAGCCATTCATTGGCAGATGCAATCAGGCTGAATTGCGAGATCTAGAAAGTTAGAGAAGACAAGGCTCCAAGAAGTCAGTTAGTAGCAGGAACTTGGAGGCTTAAGTACATGGGGTAGATTAGGCTTGGAGGGTCTTTTGTTATTCATGTACTCCAACTTTATTCTCTAGTGGAGCGATTTCGGCTTAGAGGGTCGTAGAGAGGTTTTTCGCCGAGTTCTTCTGTTTCCTTTTCGATAACACGTCTTGATATTATCTTGTGTTTGCATCTCCCTTCCCTACTCTTAAGCTTTCCTTTTATTGTTGATAATGGATAAATATGGCTTAAGGTAGTGATAACGGTTGTTTGTGCTTCTTTACTGTTGTTCCGTACTTAGTATAAGTTAGAGTAAAAGCTATCTAGCCATAATTTTAATTTGGGAGTCTAAACAAGCTCTTGTGTATTTACACAAATCTAAGCTTTCAGATTTTACACCTTAACGTTTCAGAATTTGGATTTTAGCGCTTACATTTTATGGGTGTTTGGATTTTACCCTCTAACGTTTGGGGGTCTTTGGATTTTACACTCTAAAATTTCATAATTTTTAGGTGTAAAATCTAGACACTCACAAACTTTAGGAGGTAAAATCCAAATTCTGAAACGTCAGGGTGTAAAATCCAAACACCCTAAACTTTAGGAGGTAAAATCTAAATTCTAAAACTTCAGTGTGTGAAATCCAATCACCCCCAAACTTTAAAGGTGCAATTTGCAACTTACCCTTAATATTACAAACAAACAAAATTGACTAGGAAAATCGATTTTTGGAGAGGTTCAATATAGAGAGATTAGTGGGAAAAAGTGCTAGTGAGTGAGTGAGTGAGTGGGATTAAAAACTGAGACGGAGAGGGAGAGTGTGAGAGCGAGATTGAGAGTGAGAGGGAAATTGAGAGTTAGACCGAGTGAGATTGAAAAAATTTACATAGTACTCAAGTTCTATGAACTCGAGTTTGTTGGAGTAAGTAACCGAGCCAAACTCTAGTTCATTGAACTCGAGTATGGAGGACTCCAAATTAGTCCTGGAACCCAAGCCAAACCCGAGTTCATTAAACTCGAGTATAGTGGACTACAAAACCTAAGCCAGACTTGCGTTTGGGGAGCTCGGGTACTATGTATGTAAAATTACACAGTACTCGAGTCGTGGGAAATCGAGTTTAGTCCACACACTACTCGAGTCTAAGACCATCGAATACCATGTGGCATTTTTTAATGCGCAAAATCCATCTCAGCCAGTGCAATGCTGGCAAACTCACTAGGAACTCGAGTTCATTGAACTTAAGTACTATTTAGAACTCGATTTTATGAAGCTCGAGTACTAAAAAAGTGGTAGATTGCTAAATATTTCTGAAACAGTGCTAAATTACCACAAACTTTGTAAAAACGTGGTATTTGGCTATTTTCATCTTCCTTTTGTGTAAATCACATTTGCAAATTGAGAAAGCAGTAACGTGGGCATGTAGAACTTTTGCTTAATTGGTGAGAGACAGCCCGAAAGGAGTCAATTAATTTGTCTGTAGAAATGTTGGACTTCTTGCTATGCTGCCTTTGCCCCCACTTCCTCTTCTTTTTTTTCTTTTTTATTTTTTTTATTTTTTTTATTTTTTTTTACTTTCGGCTGATTATTTTAACATCCGTTGTTGCATTTGTAAAACTTGCATAGTACAATTGATAGTAACTTTAACATTTTCTAAATTTTAATTGTGATATCATAGGTTAATTAATTTCAACCATGTAGTTTTATGAATCAATGAGTTACATAGTTTAATTTAATTATACTGGTGGAAAGATAAAATCTTCTTCATTCCATCTGTAATATCATGCAATCACATGGTTGAAATCATACCTAAACTTTGCTTGACATTCGATTATATATGTTGGGAACAGCTAGTGTGGTAAGGGAGACTTTTAGAAGAAAGATTGGTAGGCTGGTAGCTATATTTATATTTTCAAGTGCAGCTACATCGAATACAAATCCTCTGTATTATATTGTGTTCCACTTTATATATGTTCCACCAATCACAACTTGTCGTGTTTATTTATTTATTTTTTCTATTTTAAACTTTGGTTATTTTATAAGGAAAGTTAAACAAATACATGGAAAATTGTGATTGGTGGAACATAAAATAGTACACAAAAAATGGTACAGAGAATTTGTAAACAACTCATAATACTGACAAAGGTAAAAGAATTAGTCTAGAGACACTAGATAGAGCTTTCATGCAAAATCACATTGAAAAATTAGTGTTACCCTATATAAATTTATTAAAAGAAAGAAGAGGGCAAATCACAACCTTAAATGCTTTCTTAGGAAAAGTTGCCACGACAGTCGTCCCACCCTAGGGTTTATCTATAAAAATGCCAATCCCAATGAGAAGATTTGCCTTAAGTGCCACCAAAAAGAGACTACAATATTATATGTTTTAAGGATTGCAAATGGGCTAAATTACGTGAAATTAAACATTGATGATAGCAGATAAGGGGAGATGGTTATTCAGATTTTCCCTCCACATCGGTATATACACCAACAGACTGTGCAAAATTATGGGCTATTCTGATTCGTCATGCACTCCATATAGGGCATATGGGATTTGGGCCATAAACATATTATCATTGAATTTGACTCAATCATTGCCATAAACTTGAATACTAATTGAAAAGATCCTTCTATAGATCTTTCTACGTATTGGTTCATGATGAAATAGAGTTTATTCTCTTGTAATTGTAGTCCTGAATAGATTTCAATAGTTTGTAGGGCTTTGTAAGGTGTTTATGCCAATAAGTTACTTTCCTTATATTCTATGACTTTGATTAATCTTGTTTATACAAGTTACATTTAGATTTCACTAAGAACTTAGTCTTCTTAGTCTGTTGTTTTATAAAAAATTTAAAAAAAATTAATGTCATTATTTTATTAAGTGTATGAAATATTTCTTGTTTGCAATGAAACTTAGAATAATCTTGAATTACTTAGATTCCTGTGATTTAATGGCATTAGATTTCACTAAGAACTTAGTCTTCTTAGTTTATTGTTTTATGAGAAAAAGAAAAAATTAAAGTCATTATTTTGGTATTAATGGTCATTTTTCTTTTTTGTTATAACTTTTGAGTCTTGATTTAAAAGTCAAAATAAGGTCTGCTCAATTTTTGACATGATTGCAACAAATATTTTCTTCCTTTTTAGCATCAGGTTCAGCAATCAAACACTTGGCATGCATCTTAAGAGATTCATTTTCACATTTAAGACTATCAACAAGTTTGTTAGACAAAACAAGTTTAGCATCCAAGTCCATATTCAAACATTCAAACTCTTTCATCTTTTCAAAAAAATTTTCAGCAAGTTTCTTATACTTCTCAACCAATTTGTTAGATTCATTGAACTTAGCAATCAAATCATCCTTTTCACTAGTGAACTTGCTCAAATTCTCATGAAACTTCTTAAACTTTTTCTTCAAGAGTTTGACATTTGGAATATTAACAACACCCATAGATTCATGTAACATGTCATCACAATCATGAGGATAAACACTCATAGACGCATTTTCAAAAACACATGGCATGTTGCAATCGACAACATCCATAGAAGCATACAAAACAATATCCATGACAAAACACAAGGGGTCAACGATCACATTTAGGTAATGAAACCAAAACAAGTGTACCCGCTCTGATACCAATTGAAAGCTCAGATTTGTGCTAAAACACACGAGCTAGTTTAGACCCCAAATTTTAAATTATGGCTAGATCGCTTTTACTCTTACTTAATCAAAGTGTGAAACAAGAGTGAATGTGTGCAATGAACCGATAACTACTTTAGTGCATAAACATGAACAAAAAAACAATAAATGTAAAGCACAAGAGTAAGGGAAGAGATATACAACCACAAGATAACACCAAGATATGTTATCTAAAAGGAAACCAAAGAACTCAGAGAATAATCTCTCCGTGACCCTCTAAGTCGAAATCGATCCACTGGTAAATAAGTTAGAGTACACAAATAACAAAAGCTCTTTCGCGGTGTATTAGCAACTATATATAAGTAAACAGTAATACTTATTAGAACACACACGAAAATAGTAATACTAGTATTTTATACCATGTTTATAATACATTACATAACCAAAGTACAACTATAAAAGGGGTTTAACCTTTGTAGTTGTTGACTGTGATTAAAACAGCAGACACTAAACACACACAACCAATGTAGAATAAACATCATTATTTTTTTGAGTAAATAGTAATACTTATTTAATATCTCTTATTTTGTTAATTTATATTATTAATAATTACAGTCCATTTTCCACCAATTTTTTTTTTTTTTTTTTTTTTTTACATTTAGGTTATTTTGTTTATATATAACTTTTTAAAACTTTTTAAAACCTTACATTTTCTCACTTTTTAAGGTACATGAATATTTTAGCTCACTTTTAGCAAAAATCAGTCAAGTATAGAGTAGTTGTACTAGTTTTATTTTTGTGCATTAATTAAATTTTAATTTAAATATATTTCTTAATTATTTTTGAATGATCAATACTTTTTGGTTGAGTGTAAGTCTGGAATGTCTGCTACGATTGCAATGGTGGAGACAAACAAAGCCAGGTAAAAGGAATGTGAAGACCCTAAAAAAATCAAAAAGAAAAAGAATATTTCTTTCGAAATAAAGATATTGAAGATTTCTTCACATCTTATTACACATGGTGTGTGTATCACTTTAATGGAAATCATGTATTCAAAACATGATTTCAATTAAATTGTAAAATTGTGCTATCAAGACACGGTTACACAATTTCAATATGAAAAAAAAGTGCTTAACTTGCAATTTCGAAGGCTATGTGTATGGATGTGTGAAACAAGCAGTACATAATAAACATTAACCTTTTTGGTTTATGATTTCAGGTCGAAGGCGCTAGCTAGTGTGATAAGCTGTAATGTATCAAGTAACACTCAATATTCAATAACAACTGAAAGTTCAATATGGGTATACAACACCCTTGAACGTTTAGACTCCAAATACAAAAATACAAATTCAAGTTTTATATCAAACAGTTAATGTGCGGAATATGATAACAAGCTTATAACAGAATTTATAACGATCTAAGCCAAATATAAATACATCCACAGCAGTAAATATAAGGCAAAGATAAAGGAAGGAAGATGCAAACACTCGGACAACACACGATGTGTTATCGAAGAGGAAACCGAAGCCCTCGGCATAAAACCTCTCCGCCGCCCTCCAAGCGGTTAAATAATCCACTAGAAAATATAGTTGGGATACATGAACAGTAATAGACCCTCCAAGCCTAATCTACCCAGGTACCTAAGCCCTCCAAACTTCTTGCTCCAACGAGGTTGCGCCGAACCTTTTTCTTTTCTAGCTTACCGGATTCCGCTACTAGACCATAGCATCAACCAATGTAAATTGGTTCCTTCTTAACTGCTTCCCAACAGTACCAAAAAGACCTTCTCACAGACGTGAGTGTGGTGAGATAAGGATTTGGCTAAAGGCCTCTCAAAGGTATGACAATGGAGAGGAAGAGAGTAGAGGAATTTGTAGAGTCTCTAAGGTAAAGATTGTGGATGAATCAATCTTGTATTTCTCTAGGGTTTCTCTCACAAAATTCTCTTTGGAAGCTCTCTCAATTTAGTGGGTACAAGGGTATATATATATAGTAGGGTGAGAAGGGAATGCAAAACGTCAGTTTTTGCCAAACAGGGCATTTTGGCGACTTGACCTCACGACTGGGTTAAGTCGCGAGTTCAAGCCGCGAGCTAACGGCCTGGCCAGCCTGGGACTTTTGTCCTGTAGTGCGACAGCTGGCGCGACTCTTCAGCTTCTGGCATGCTTGGCATGTGTGCAAACATTTGGCGACTTGCAAGCCGCACATACCCGCAAGATCCAGTCGCAAGACTCTATTTTTCTTGCACACTCTTGAGCTTTTCTTCACATCTTCTCACACACTACCCTTCCAATTTTCCCACCTAAATATAGGGTTACTAAGTGCTAAATTACAAGCAAATTGGTTACGAAATAAAGCTAATAAGATGGTTGATTAAATTCAACCTTACAATCTCCCCCTTTGGCTATTCCGTGACAAAAACTTACAACAGACTCTAGACTTAAAACGTGAGTTGGGAACAGTTGAACAAAACTCACTCACACATAACTCTAGATTCTGTAGAGCTCTTGAACATATGAATAAGTAACTCCTGAAACACAATAATATAGCAATATCATTGTATGCAGAAAACTTGATATGCATATGGAGCAAAAGTAGCATGATCAAGTAGAAATGAACTTAAGCATTAAAGCAATAATTCATGGCAAGATCAATCCAGTAGTCACTTAAGCAAAAGTGATTACTATGTTCATTCACACAAGGAATGAACATCCGTACATGCAAAGTGATAAGCTCAATTGAAGAGTATCATTTGCAAGTCCAACACTCAACAAATGCATACAAACATATATGCATCTAGGAACAATCCTACAAGGGCACAAGAGTGTTGTACTTAAGATAATGCAAGGCATTAACAACTACTAAGGCACAATGCATAAAGGTTGCATAAGCAAAGTATTGCAAATACATAGCATAAACCATAAAAGCCTACAAATATGCATAAGTGCAAGGAAACAAACCCTTAAAGCTTACAAAAGTAACATGGGTACAAAACGGTAAATAGTACTTCCTTTATCATATCACTCCCCCTATCATGAATCATAGGAGCTGTGATGAACTTGGAACATATATACTTGTAACCTGAAACACTTGCACAAAACATATTAGACCCTCAAGGTAAAGCAAGTAATAAACGGACAAGTATAATGTAACAAATAAATTGCGATCAAGTAAACATGATGTGAAACATGTGAGCAACTTGATTAAATACCAATCACCAAGACAAAGTATTTTTTTTTGTTAGCTCAATGTCTTCTCCCCCTTGGTACATGCATCTCCCCTACGGAATATCTCTCCCCCTACAAGTGTGTATGAGAAATAGAATTTCTCCCCCTAAGAATGTGCACAAGGGTCATATAGAAATGACAAAAACTCTTCGGTATACTCCCTAGAATATACTCTCCCCCTTTTTGTTAGGAATAGACAAAGGGTCAAGAAGAAACGAGGGCAAGAGATGAAGACATGAACAATGACAATGATGCATGGGGGGTGCAATGATGCATGAGAAAATGAAGCTCAAACCTAAGATGAAACAAAATGCTACAAAGCATAAGGCAAATATGACATGCTAAGATGAAGAAACAATGTATAAACCAATGCATGACAAGGGTAGCAAGGTGTGTGCAAGAGGTGGCAAAGTGCAATACATTACCAATGTATGGAAAATGCACATGTGGGGTAAGGTGTGTTAAATACACAACCAATGAACCAAACATGTTCCTAATGAGAAAACATGAGAAACCCCAAAGTTTGATACTCGTCGGAGTCCTAACAAGCGAGAAAATGCCTAAGAGACATTTTATCAAACACCTAGCATGCACACTATGAACAACAATGTGAAACAATGTATGAACATCATGAAAACCACCCTTAATACATGCTCTTTTTGCCACAAGGGGCCAACGTTCAAAGCAAATCATTAAAAGAAACCAATCCCATACAAAAATTTGACCAAAAAATAAGATTTCCCAACCCCTATGATGAAAAACTCAACCAAGAGCACAAAACTCTCCAAAACATAGTTTAAGGATCAAAAACAATGAAAAGAGTTCATAATTACCTTAGAGATGTTAATGGAATGAAAAACCATTCAAATTGGTTGAGTTTTGATGTAAAAATAGTGAAAGAGGGGTTTAACAGAGGACGGGAGAGATTTAAAACAGGTCTCCCACGAAAAGCCCTTTAAAAAGCTTGTTTTTGGGCGTTTCATAACTGGGCGAGTCGCGAAATTCAGTCGCGAAAATTTCGCGAGTCGCGAGTGAGTCGCGAGAGAGTCGCCAAAGCTTCTAGATGAAACTCGCGACTGGGGTTGGTGACTAGCGAGTCGCGAGTGAGTCGCGAGTGAGTCACGAAAAACTCTGACACCTGTTTTTCGACACAAAACATGTTTAAACACTGAAAGCACTAAACATGAACACAAAGAGTGATAAAAATCACTTCCAAATACATATAAAATGATCAAAAATCTTTTTGAATTGATCCATATATAGTTAAGCACACACACATCACATTTAAACAAGTACAATCGAACAAATGAATAAGACATTCATTGAACATTAGGCATGTGTGTTGTGTGTGTATATCAAGTGTGGAATAGTCCTTAGTCTAGAATGAAGCTTCAATGATCAATTCAACTAAGTCATACATAACTAGTACTAAGACAAGTGGTCTATCTCAATTATAGAAATGAACATATATAACCTCCCACAAGAAAATGATTACATATCTTTGAAACTTTTTATTTGGCTTCTTTACAAATCATAACATTTGATCATTTTGAATCAATACATCTCATTTTGAGATCGATGCTTGAAATTTTCGATATTTCAATTTGATGAACAAGCCTTTGGCTTTTTGGGCATCATACAATTTCATAAAAGTCACTTTCTCTTTTTCCTAGTCAAATACTAGTATGTGCGACAGGCTTTTGCAGCTCAATATCTCTTTTCATTTGGAGATTTACATTTGGTGAGCTCTTTTAAGCAAAAACAAAAATAAATGGTGGGAAGATATATAGGTATAAGTCTATGCATGTATCAAAACCAATATGACCATTGACTAATCATTTATGACAAGCTTGAAGATTGATTTACAACAATCACACAAAGATGTCAAGATTTTTCCCACAAAGATATAAGTGCATAAAGAACAAGCTAAGCTCGTAAATGCACAAAGCCATTAGTACAAAGGTACAAGGCAAAACTCACATGTGATATGTGCTCAAACATATATGATCAAACTTTTTAAATTTTTCATTTTTTTATGTGATTTTGGATTTTTACTCACACAAAACAAAAAACATAAAAGTAAGATTAAAACAAAAAACAATGCATACAAATAAATGCAAAATGCACAAATGCATAAAGATATGACAATCAATGCATGAAAGGTCCTACAAAGATCGAAAGAATTAGATCAATGACCAAAAGAGCAAAAACTCAACCATAGGAACCCTTCCTCATCCAAACGGAACGATTGTTTGGAATGAGTGTCTCAAGAGAAGTGAGACGAGAGTTGGAAGAATGAGAACCGAAGATGCACATAGTCAAGGAGTTAAGAGCATTAAACACTTTCTTTAACAACATGCTATTATCATTCAAATCCGGTTTACCCTTTTTAGCATAACTTCCTATAAGCTCAAGTTTATCTTTTCTTTTAATTCTTTTAAAAGCATGAAACTTAGAGCATTGAGGTCTTAGATGATCAAAGGCACCACAATGGTGACAAATAATGTGTTTAGGTCCACTAGGCTTTTTGGGAAGGGATCTAGCAACATGGTTTTGTTCTCTCTTCAACTTATAATATTGAAGTTTTATATGACCAATCACACCACAATGGTGGCAAGTTGGAACAAACTTATATCCATCCAAAACCTTAGGTTGAGACCTAAACAAAGGCTTTGACTTAACAGCCTTTCTCTCCACCTTTTGATTTCTTTTATGTGGAGGAATGTACACCGATTTGTCCTTTGGGGTAGAACACACAATAGGCACAAAATCGGGTACCACAACATGATTGCAACAAATAATTTTATCCCTTTTAACAATAAGTTTAGCAATCAAACACTTGGCATGCATCTTAAGAGATTCATTTTCACATTTTAGCTCATCAACAAGTTTGTTAGACAAAACAAGTTTAGCATCCAAGTCCATATTCAAACATTCAAACTCTTTAAGCTATTCAACAGAATTTTCAACAAGTTTTCTATATTTTTCAACCAATTTGTTGGATTCATTGAGCTTAGCAATTAAATCATCATTTTCACAAAATAACTTGTTCAAATCCTTTTGAAACTTCTTAGCATTTTTCTTCAAGAGTTTGATGTTGGGAATATCAACAACATCCAAAGGTTCATATAACATAGCATCACGGTCACGGTGATTATCACTTATAGAGGTATTTTCACAAACACGTGGCATGTTACATTCATCACCAACCAAATCATACAAGGAGGCATACAAAGCACAATCCATGGCAAATACCACAAGGGGTCAAGGATCACACTTAGGTATTTAAACCACAACAAGTGTACCCGCTCTGATATCAATTGAAAGTTCAATATGGGTATACAACACCCTTGAATGTTTAGACCTCAAATACAAAAATACCAATTCAAGCTTTATATCAAACAGTTAATGTTCGGAATATGATAACAAGTTTATAATAGAATTGATAACGATTTAAGCTAAATATAAACACATCCACAGCAGTAAATATAAGGCAAAGATAAAGGAAGGAAGATGCAAACACTCGGACAACACACGATGTGTTATCGAAGATGAAACCGAAGCCCTCGGCGTAAAACCTCTCCGCCGCCCTCCAAGCGATCAAATAATCCACTAGAAAATATAGTTAGGATATATGAACAGCAATAGACCCTCCAAGCCTAATCTACCCAAGTACCTAAGCCCTCCAAACTTCTTGCTCTAACGAGGTTGCGCCGAACCTTTTTCTTTTCTAGCTTACCAGATTCCGCTACTAGACCATAACATCAACCAATGTAAATTGGTTCCTTCTTAACTGCTTCCCAACAGTACCAAAAAGACCTTCTCACAGACGTGGGTGTGGTGAGATAAGGATTTGACTAAAGGCCTCTCAAAGGCATGACAATGGAGAGGAAGAGAGTAGAGGAATTTGTAAAGTCTCTAAGGTAAAGATTGTGGATGAATCAATCTTGTATTTCTCTAAGGTTTCTCTCACAAAATTCTCTCTAGAAGCTCTCTCAATTTAGTGGGTATAAGGGTATATATATAGTAGGGTGAGAAGGGAATGCAAAACGTCAGTTTTTGCCAAACAGGGCATTTTGGCAACTTGACCTCACGACTGTGTTAAGTCACGAGTTCAAGCCGCGAGCTAATGACCTGGCCAGCTTGGGACTTTTGTCCTGTAGTGCGATAGCTGGTGCGACTCTTCAGCTTCTGGCATGCTTGGCACGTGTGCGAACATTTGGCGACTTGCAAGCCGCGACATACCCGCGAGATCCAGTCGCGAGACTCTGTTTTTCTTGCACACTCTTGAGCTTTTCTTCACATCTTCTCACACACTACCCTTACAATTTTTCCACCTAAATACAGGGTTACTAAGTGCTAAATTATAAGCAAATTGGTCACGGAATAAAGCCAATAAGATGGTTGATTAAATTCAACCTTACAACAACAAACGTGTTATTAGCACCATTCGACAATGTTCAAATGCCTCAAAGAGAGGAGCCACAAAGCCACAAATAACCACAACAAAGTTAATAATACAAATAGGCAAATAGCCCAAGATGGTTGCACTCAAACATTAACTAAATACAAATTACACATGATCTCTTTGTAGATTAAGTTGCATTATTGAAGACGTAGCTGATCATGTTGGCACTGATCAGAGAGAATACGATAAAACAAATAATACAAACAGCTTCTGACACTTTTATTTGTGTGAGCAGCAGAGGCAGCATGCAACTCCTGATCTGAGCGCCAACGAAAAAGAAAGCTGTAAGTCCAGATTCAATAGATATAGAACTACTTCAAGCAAAGTGAAATTTACCATCCATGTTAAGCTTATCCGCTTCAGCACAGCTATGCAACCTGATCATGCAATTTTAAATGTGAAAAGCATCACTAATTAGTGCTTCTTGAATCTTGGCATGAGTGACATAATCAAGAAATAGTTAAAAATAAATAAATAACTAAAATTGAAAGACGTATGTCATCATACCTTGCTAAGCTCTATAGAGAAAGTGGTGCCTCTGAAACTTCCTCCGCAATCTTGCCATATTCATTGCAATTGTTACATAGACCCAATCCTTCATGTTCTCGAATAACAAGAAATAGGCATGTCTCCATGAATCCTTTAGTAACCAAGAACTGCAAACGCCCAAAAACATTACAACAAATCCAAATTCTGTTGCACCATAAAACCATTTCCAGAACTCATCTCCATATTCTTCTCTAGCTTTACTTTGGTTTGGTGTTTGTTCACCTGACCAGCACTTCTGTGAAAGTGGTGGCCCACAAGGTCCTGGGTTTCCAGCAAAACAAGATGCATTTAAGCTTTGCAATTGAGTGCTTGAAGGAATTTTCCCAAACAAATGATTGTCTGATAGATCTAGGTGGTTCAGAAAGGTTAACTCTGACATGCTTGATGGGATTTCGCCTGAAAATTGATTGCTTGACAAATTAAGTGTTTCTAGGTTCTTCAACTTGCCGATCATTTGAGGGATTTCTCCAATTAAGTCGTTTTTCGATACATCCAACCCAACCAATTGCAAAAGACTTGAGATTTGGCTTGGAAGTTTCCCGGTCAACTTGTTGCTTGAAAGGTTGATGATTTTGAGTAGCCCAAGATTTTTTTTGTACTCATCGTCCCTTCCTTTCCATGCAATCCTCGCACTATCAACATAATTTTTTTCGAACAGGAGATGTTCATCATATGAGTAATTACAAACACTACTGATGATATCAGTGGAAGAGTCCCCATTTTGAGCCATGGCAATGAAATTATCGATGCATTGTGGTATATTTCCAGTTCCAGATATATAGTTTATAGAGAGATCCAAGATTCGTGAGTATTTCAACCAACATAGATTTAATGGTATACTTCCATAGAACTTATTGGAATGTAGGATTAGAATAATCAACTGCGGCAGATTTTCCCCAATCCTTGCTGGTACTTTCCCGAAGAATCTATTATTTTCAAAGTATATGAATGTCAATGAACTGCAATTTTTTAGGGACAAAGGTAGATCTCCAGAAAAACCGTTATAACTCAGACTCAGTGTTTTAAGCTGTGATAGCAAGCCTAAAGCGCTTGGAACCACCCCATAGAAATTGTTGCCAGCCAAATTCAACATGACTAGGTTAGGCCAATGCATAAAACAATTAGGAAGTTTTCTAGATAATAGGTTATTGGATAGGTCTAGGTGTTTCAACAAACCCCCATTGATTTACAAATAGACGAAATTGACCATGAAAACCGATTTTTTGAGAGATTCAAGATTGAGAGATTAGTTGGAAGAAGGGCAGTGGACCTTTAAACGGTTAGCACTCAAATTAATTTCATCAAGATACAAACACTTTGTTGACAGATCTGGTAACCGACCATCAATATGGTTGCTAGAAAAAACATACAAAACCTCAAGGTTAAATAGGTTTCCAATGCTTTTGGGCACAGTCCCATTCATATTGTTGTGTTCAAGATATATTTGTTTTAATGATGGAAATATTGGCCCACTGAAATCGGCATTAGAGAGATCGAGGTATTTTAAGTTAATGAGAGAACCGATGAACTCTTGGATATGACTTTGATTAAAATTATTCCTACTAAGATCCAACAAAGTCAAATGTGTCAACGCAAGTAGTGAAGGACTAATCATACCTTGCAAATGTTGGACTCTATTGTTTTATAAGCTCCAAGATGAAGCTCTAGAACATGGCTTGTTTGGCGGCAATTAACTCCTTTCCAATTACAGCAATTCTTATTTTAAACTCAGGGAGTGCTTATCTCTCCCCCTCTAGAAAGATGATGTTGTTAGCATCAGCAACTCCAACCCCTGAAATGAAGTGCTGATCTCAAGTGCACTAAAAACATTAAAAATGCATGAAGAGGTTTGAGAAACCTTCCCCCCTTGAACGTGATTATTGTCATGGCCAATGAGAATATTGATTAATTTTTGAGTGAAAGATGCGATAACAATGAGAGGCACTCTCCATTAAAATACTCAAAGCTGCAAGCACATTTTTCGCATAAAAACTTATATTCAGGTGGTGCAATGTTTCTGACCATGAATGATGTCATTTTATCTTTAATATTTCAATGACACCTACCTAGTTCAATGGACGCCTAGAAATTACCAAATAATAATAATAATAATGGACACCTAGAACTTTGGGTTGATGCAGGGCTTTCTCTACGCTACCTTAGTGGGAATTATGCTTGTGCCACATAAAGTGGCATAACTTGTGCCACAACTCGCCCACATGGCGAGTTGTGAGTGGTAAGGGGTGATGGTAGATCCATGCGGGGACACTCCTCTATCAGTCACAACTCGCCACGTGGGCGAGTTGCAGCACAAGTTATGCTACTTTATGTGGCACTAGCATAGCTCCCTTAGTGAACTTTTGAATTTTGATCAGTTATTTTAAGTTCCTTGTTCCTCGTGGATGGACCATTAGGATAGTAACTTATGCATTTTGATCCGTAATTCCATTAAATGATTTCTATCCATTTAAAATTGTTGAGAGAGATTAACAAGGAAGTTAATTTCTGTTTAACGTTCATAGTCGCATTTATAAACTTTCTATACTGCATTTTTTTTTTATAAGATTCTTTTTGCAATTGATTAGTAACTTACTCATTTTCCAAGTCTTAATTATGATATTTTAGGTTACACTTACACTTACACTATTAAATTCAATAATGTGTATAAAATTTCCCTCTAGAAACTTGAACTCTGGCCCTTGCTCTTCCTCTTTACAAGAATTTGTGGTTGTGGAATGACTATCAAGTTAAAGATGCGCGGTGATCTATCTCATGGTTAATTTTAATTGGGAAACCTTTTGTACAACAACTAAAAAACCATACCTAAAATTTTCACGCGGGTTTTTCATTATTCTTGAACTTGAATACTTCATTGATTCCATTAAAAATGAAAATCTTAAAAATTGCATTATGGAGATGATAAAAAAATAATTTTATTATATGAAATATTATCATCAAGCATAATTTTGATGAGAGATACTACATTATTTTTTTACCATACATTTTTGTACATGTCTCATATAAGTACACGACTTTTATATACTTATTAAAATTTAGAGGATGATAAATTCTCTTAGAAAGTTAATTTGCATATATATGTGTGTAGACTTGTTTTAACTAATATATTAGTATCACAACTTGCCCCTAAACTAAAATTTCTAGCTCCACCCCTGGATCGAGAGGAGCCACACCATCAGTAAACACCAGTGAAAATACATAACCCGTAAAAATGGTGCAGAGAGAGAAGGCGATAAAACAAAGTGTAAAGTTGTAATTTACAACTATGTTTTGTTGGCTTTTATTCCGTGCTAAATTTGATTGTCATCATGTTCAATCGTTTAAAACCCTGTATTTGTTGTGGGACTTGATGTAAGGGTTGTGTGATAGAAAGAGTGTTGAAGACTCAAGCATTTGAAGAAGTGAAGGATTCTCGTGGGTATCTCGCGACCAAGCATCCCGCGAAGTGAACCATGTGCTAGGCACATGCTGGAATGCGAAGAGTCATGCCAGGTGGAGACAACTGTGTCTCACGAGTATCTCGCGGGTAAGGCCTTCCCGCGAGACACCCGCGAGGCAAGCTGTTCTGTCAGCCTGTACTTTTTGAGTCACACCTTTTGCACCTCTCCTACATATACCATCATTACCCACAATTGTTGAGGGATGCTTCAGAGAGAAAAACCCTAGCCAAACACATTGGTAATTAGAGATTGTCTTCCCCATCTTTCTCTATACAATTGCTTGTGGTATCTCCTCAACCCTTCCCTCTCCAATATCCATATCTTTGAGAGGTTGATAGCCAAAACACTTACCACACCTTTGAGAGTGCTGAGTGACGTTTTGGTGCTGCTGGGAAGCATTGGAAGAAGTCTTGAATGGCAGATGCAACATGGAGCTTGTTGCGGGATCCGGATAACTAAGACAAGACACGATTCCGAGAAGCCTTGTTGGAGTAGGAGCTTGGAGGGCTTAGGTACATCGGGTAGACTAGGCTTGGAGGGTCTTTTGCTAATCCATGTATCCCAACTGATTGTCTAGTGGATCGATTTCCGCTTGGAGGGCGGCGGAGAGGTTTTTCGCCGAGTTCTTCGGTTTCCTCTTCGATAACACGTCTCGGTGTTATTTGTGTTTGCATCCTTCTTCCCTACTCTTGTTCATTTCATTTTTACTGCTGAGTTGCTTTAAATTATGGACTAGAGTAGTTGTTTTGTTTATACGCTTGTGTTTACACTATTCCGCACTTGTTATTAAGTTAGTGTAAAATCAACCAAGCCGTAATTTGAATTTGGGGGTCTAAATCGCTCGTGTGTTTTCAACACATTTTCGAGCTTTCAATTGGTATCAGAGCAGGTACACTTGCTGAGGTTTAATTACCTAAGTGTGATCCTTGACCCTTCTTGAGATGGACCGGTCTCAATCGCTCAATGTTCCACCATTTTTTGATGGGAACAATTATGCATTCTGGAAAGTTAGAATGAGAGCATTCTTATGCTCTATCGATGATACCGTTTGGGATGCGGTTGAGATAGGTTGGACCAAGCCGGAGGCTCCTAAGTCCACTTGGGATAAGGCAGCCCTTGCGGCAGTAAATGCTAACAGTAAAGCTTTAAATGCTATCTTTTATGGTGTGTCCCCTGATGAATTCCACAGGATATCTCATATGACAGTAGCCAAGGAAGCTTGGGAGATTTTGGAGACTACCTATGAGGGTACAAAGAAAGTCAAGGATACAAAGCTTCAGATGCTCACCACCAAATTTGAAGAACTTAAGATGAGTGATGATGAACCATTTGATTCATTTTATGGGAAGCTCAATGAAATTGTCATTGCTAAACTCAATCTTGGGGAGAAGATTGAAGATACTAAGGTGGTGAGAAAAATATTGAGGTCCTTGCCTGAAAGTTTTAGAGCAAAGGTTACAGCCATAGAAGAAAGCAAAGACTTGGATAAGATTAAGATTCAAGAGCTGATCGGGTCTCTCCAAACGTATGAGTTGGGATTGCCTTCCCATAAAACGAGCAAATCGCTTGCACTTAAAACCATCACCGAAATAATAAATGATTCCTCCGAAGAAGATGGAGTGGAGAAAGAAGTAGCATATCTTGCAAAGAACTTCCGCAAGTTTCTGAAAATGAAGAACAGTGGGAAACCGTTCAATAGAGAAAAGTTCTCTCCTTCAAGAGGTGATAAGAAAGAGTTTAAGAGAAAAGAAGGAAAAGATTATCAACCTTCTCCAGACATTGTGTGCTATGAGTGCAATGGCCATGGACATCTAAAGAAGGAGTGTCCGAATTTTTTGAGGGGAAAAGGAAAAGCATATGCTACAACGCTCAGTGATTCTGAATCTTCTGATTCTGACTCGGAAGAGAGCTGTGACGGTGAGGGAAACTACTCCGCTTTCATGACCATTACTCATGAAGATTCCTCGGACGACTTGGGTGCACTTGAGAAGGAACTTGGTGAGCATTCTGATTCAGAATCTGTTGGAATTGTGGAAGAATCAGATGTTGAAGAGGAAGAAAATACAGCTAATCTTCAAGAGAATTACTCCTCACTTCTTGAGAAGTCAGGGGAATATGCAAGAATAGCCAAGGCAGCTGTGAGAAAAATGAAGAAAGCAGAGGAAGACTACCGAAGTCTCATGATCAGACATAAGGAGGCCAAATGCGAAACAGAAGGATTGAATGGTGAGCTGTCAGAAGCATACTTGAAGATCAGATTTCTGGAACAAGAGGTGGTGCAAGCGCAAGCCAAGATAGAAAGGGTCTCCTCCAGAAAGTTGGATGATGTTATCTCATCCCAAAAACATTCCTCAGACAAGTCCGGATTGGGATATACCGGAGGGAGTAGCTCATCAGTCAAAGCCACCAAAGAAGTGAAATTTGTGAAGGCCGTAGAGCCAATTGTAGGGGAGGTCATTCCTGAGAATGTTAAGGTTGAGAAGAAGAATGTAGCTGAGCAACGGATGATGAACAAGTCCCGAAATCAAGCAGTAGGCAGACACGAAACCAGAGCAAGATCTCTCTCAAGACCACAACGGGGTCCTAGAACGGATTATGTGTGTCACTATTGCGGAATGCAAGGACATACCCGACCCAACTGTCAAAAATTGAGAGCAGACAATAATGCAAGCGTTCCTCAATCACGTGGAAGAAGGAATGACAATAGAGCTTGGGGTGGTGAGAATTCAAGAAGCCAAAATTGTGATCCCGGAGTGACAGACGTGATGAAAATGATCGGTGCCTTCACCACTTGCTTGGAGAGTTTTACCAGGAGGTTTGAAAGTCCCAACTCTCGTACCCAATCCGTCAAGGATATCACCCCAAACGCACGTGACGTGTGGGTGAAGAGGGGTACTCATGCATAAGCACTATAATATGTCCATGCATTAATTCTTTCCATTTTTAGGGACATATGTCATTTGTTGTTGCATTTTATCATGCATTGCTTTCATGGTTTGTACCTGTTTTGTTGATCTTTCTTTTCTTGCTTTGTTTTGGGTGTGTTTCAAAAATTCAAAAACCCATAAAAATTATAAAATCCAAAAAGTTTGATCACTTTGTTGAGTTTTGCCTCAAAGCATGTTTTGCCTTGTACCTTTGTACTTATGGTTTGTGCATTTAGCGAGCTTAGCTTGTCCCTCATGCACTTATATCATTGTGGAAGAAATTCTGAAATCTATGTGACTGTTGTAAATAGATCTTCAACCTTGTCATGAATGATTAGTGAATGGTTTTGTTGATCTTGAGACATGCATAGACTCATGCCTATATATCTTCCCACTTTTATTTTTTTTGCTTAAAAGAGCTCTCTAAATGTAAATCTCAAAATGAAAAGAGATATAGAGCTGCAAAAGCCTGTCGCACAAACTAGTATTCGACTAGGAAAAAGGGAAAGCGACTAAAATATAATGTTTGATGCCCAAAAAGCCAAAGGCTAACTCATCAATTGAAATATCAAAAATTTCAGGCATCCTTCTCTAAATGAGATTCTCTTTGCTCAAAAGTTGCAAATGACTTATTAGTATGGAGCCAAATGAAAAGCTTCAGTGAATTGTTATCAAGTACGTGTGGGAGGTCATATATGCATGTTTCTATAATTGAGATAGGTCACATAATCTAGTGCCAGTTGAGTATGCCTTGATTGAATTGATCATTGAAGCTTCACATTGGACTAAGGACTATCTCATTTTTGATATCCACACACAACACACAAGTCTATGTTCTATGAATGTCATAATCATTTGTGTGATTGTACTTGTTTAAATGTGTTTCGCATGCTCAATCTTTGTTGATCAAATCCAAAGAGATTTTTGTGAGTTTTATTAGTTTTTGAAAGTGATTTTATACTTTCTAGTGTTTATTTTTGGTCAAAATGTTTTCTATGTGTTTTTCATCAAAAAACAGGTTCAGGGGTTGTTTCGCGAGAAGCTCGCGACTAAGAAGCTTCTCGCGAAAAGGTGTGAGGGAAATACTTTCTCTTGTTTGTCACACAGAGACTTTTGCGACTGTCTCGCGACTGTCTCGCGACCAACAGCTTCTCGCAAAATGCTGTTTGGCAAAAACTGAAATTTTCTTAAAATCAGACAGAGAATCTCGCGACTGTCTCGCGACTGTATCGCGACTTAGAGCTTCTCACGAAAAGTTTGTGCTTCAGTGGCTCCTTTCGCGGTTGTCCCGCGACTGTCTCGCGGCTCCCTATCCCGCGAAAAACGTGTGTTTTCAGTTTTATAGGGCTGATGTGACAGTTTTTCAAAACATAAAAACTTCCCTCCCTACATTTCTTCGAACCTCTCTCAACCCAAAAACACTATTCCATTAAATCCCTCTCCAAATCAAGACTTTTTCTGCATTTTCTTCTTCAAGGTATGTTCATTACCCATTCCTTTTAAGTTTTCACTTAAATTTTGCAGAATTTTTAGTTAGGTTTTGATAATTGGGGATTTTCAAAACTTTGGGTTGTTTTTCAAAATTGGGTGTTGTTCTTGCCAAATCTCTGATTGGGTTTTGTTTCTTGTGATATTGTTGCATCTGTGTTGGCCCCTTGTGGCATTTTAAAGTGTATTTAGGCATACTTTCTCCATGTTCATGCATTATGCATATCATATTTGCTTGTGTGCACGCAAAGTGTTCGTCAAAATGTCCAAGTGAAATTTGTTGTACTAAAATGGAATCAAGTGATTTCAAATACATGGACTTTCACTTGTTTGACTTAATTGCACTTAGTTTGATCATTAACTGTATGGTTCATTCACTTTGCTTAGGTTGCACACTCTAGGCACTCTTAGGCACACTCTCATGCATATCATGTTGCACACACATGCATATACACACACACTTGCACAGTGATTTAATTTCATGCAAAATGTGGTATTTTTTTCATGCATTCATTTTATGCTTTAGTGCTCTATGGGGTGTAGCATGCTTGTATGAATTGGTCATGCTCTGTTTATGCATTTTACTCTGTTTTGGAAGTATCTCATTAGATGGAAACTAACTTGAATCTAATCAAGTTCTGTTCTTGTGTTGTGTGCATTTGTGCTCTATGTGTTGTGTTCACTTGTGCAGATGTCTCCCACCAAGCATGCAGCTGCAAAGAAGAAGACTCCTAAGCGTGCTCGTACTGAATCCGATCACTTCAAATCCGCAGAGGCAGACATGAAGTACAATGATTGCTACAAGAAAGAAACCATTGTCATGGAAAGGGTGGTTCAATTGGAGGAGCTTGAGAATACATGCATTCCAGATGTGTTCAAAGAAAGAACTTGGACAAAGCTGCTAAATCCAGTTGGAACTGTATACTCAGAGATAATCAGAGAGTTCTTCTCCAATGCTACTATGGAGGAGAATAAGATTCTTTGCTGGGTGAGGCACAAAGAATTTGAGATCACAAGGGATAACATTCAAGACCTCTTGGAGATACGACCTCCCTCACAACCAATGACAGTTCAGTATGATGATAGATTGGGGCATATCACGGAGATGATAACAGCCCTTGGTGGAGTTCCAAAGAAATCATCAATGGATACTTTGAAGTTCTCTCCAGAAATGAGGACTCTAAGCTATGTCATGATCCACAATCTGTATCTGGTCACCAACCTCACCACTCTATCGGCTCCAAGGACGAGGTTTCTCTATGACCTCTTTACTCACAAGGAAATTGATATCTGCAGCCACATCTTCCACATTCTGAAAAAGAGCATTACGAAGCAAAATTCCCGAACCATAATGCCCTTTCCTTCTTTGATCATGGGGCTCATTGCCAAGACAAAGCTGAAATTCCCTAGTGGCCTTACTGTTGTTCAAAGGGATTACCCCATTGGTGCAAACACTCTGATTCGGAGCACAGCACACATTAAACGCCCCAAGACTGGTCCTCATCTCATTCCACCGCCTCGGAGTGTGCCTCAGGATGTCCCTGATGAGGGTGGGGATACAGAGGAGGAGATTGACAGGTTCACTTCTGCTCCAGAGACTGCACAGCCATCATCTTCTGCTCCAGCACCAACACAAGGTCTCAGCAAGCTTGATCAGATCCTAGCTAAGATGGATCACATGTCTACAGTGCTTGACACTCATGTACAGCACACAGCGGATCAGTTTGCATACCTCCAGGAGCAGATCACCACCTTATCCGCTCAGATTCAGAGCTTATCCCCTACACATGGTTCAGACTTCGAATCCGACCAATTCTAGTCCTTTGGCCATTCCGGTCAAAAAGGGGGAGAAAATTTTGAGGGGGAGCTGATGAACAAGAGCCTGCACAGCCTTAGGGGGAGCGTAGCTTAGATACATAAACTATTGGTTATTGGTTTTACAGACGGTTTTTTTTCTAAGTTTTTGTTTATAGTTAATGTTTTACTATTTGTGGTTTATAGTTCTGACACTTATGCTTTAACTTCAGTATTAATTTCAGTATATTTTCAGAATTTTGGGTTTTATTTCTATGCTTTGTGGCATATGTGCTTTGTGGCTTTTTATTGGTACCCATGTTGCTTTTGTAAGTTTTTAGGATTTGTTTCATGCATTGTTTTGTAGGTCTTTGTGGTTTGTGCCATGCATTTGCTATACCATGCTTATGCAACCTTGATGCATGTTTGCTTGTAGTTCAATGTCATGCATTGTTACTTCAAGTACAACACTCTTGTGCCCTAGTAGGATTGTTCCTAGATGCAAATACTTCGTGTATTTCGCATTATATGAGTGTTGGAGTTGCAAATGATTCTCTTTAAATGAGCTTATCATCTTGCATCTCCGGATGTTCATTTCATGTGTGAATGAGCATAGTAATTACTTGCGTAAAGTGATTACTTGTTTGATCTTGCCATGATCTAGTGTCTCTATTTCATTTAGCTTGATCTTGTTATTATTGCTCCATATGCATTTCAAGTTTTCTACATACAATGATATTATTGTGTTGTTGTGTTTCAGAAGATACTTGTTCATATGTTCAAAAGCTTATCAGAATCTAGAATTAGGTGTGAGTGAGTTTTGCCTTTGTTCCCAAACTCACGTTTAAGTCTAGAGTCTGTTTTAGGGTTTTGTCACGAAATAGCCAAAGGGGGAAATTGTAAAGTTGTAATTTACAACTATGTTTTGTTGGCTTTTATTCCGTGCCAAATTTGATTGTCATCATGTTCAATCGTTTAAAACCCTGTATTTGTTGTGGGACTTGATGTAAGGGTTGTGTGATAGAAAGAGTGTTGAAGACTCAAGCATTTGAAGAAGTGAAGGATTCTCGCGGGTATCTCGCGACCAAGCATCCCGCGAAGTGAACCATGTGCCAGGCACATGCTGGAATGCGAAGAGTCATGCCAGGTGGAGACAACTGTGTCTCGCGAGTATCTCGCGGGTAAGGCCTTCCCGCGAGACACCAGCGAGGCAAGCTGTTCTGCCAGCCTGTACTTTTTGAGTCACACCTTTTGCACCTCTCCTACATATACCATCATTACCCACAATTGTTGAGGGATGCTTCAGAGAGAAAAACCCTAGCCAAACACATTGGTAATTAGAGATTGTCTTCCCCATCTTTCTCTATACAATTGCTTGTGGTATCTCCTCAACCCTTCCCTCTCCAATATCCATATCTTTGAGAGGTTGATAGTCAAAACACTTACCACACCTTTGAGAGTGCTGAGTGACGTTTTGGTGCTGCTGGGAAGCATTGGAAGAAGCCTTGAATGGCAGATGCAACATGGAGCTTGTTGCGAGATCCGGATAACTAAGACAAGACACGGTTCCGAGAAGCCTTGTTGGAGTAGGAGCTTGGAGGGCATAGGTACATCGGGTAGACTAGGCTTGGAGGGTCTTTTGCTAATCCATGTATCCCAACTGATTGTCTAGTTGATCGATTTCCGCTTGGAGGGCGGCGGAGAGGTTTTTCGCCGAGTTCTTCGGTTTCCTTTTCGATAACACGTCTCGGTGTTATTTGTGTTTGCATCCTTCTTCCCTACTCTTGTTCATTTCATTTTTACTGCTGAGTTGCTTTAAATTATGGACTAGAGTAGTTGTTTTGTTTATACGCTTGTGTTTACACTATTCCGCACTTGTTATTAAGTTAGTGTAAAATCAACCAAGCCGTAATTTGAATTTGGGGGTCTAAACCGCTCGTGTGTTTTCAACACATTTTCGAGCTTTCACAAAGCTTAGAGACTATTACACCGGACCTGCATATATTACAAGTGCAGCAACCCGTAATATTGACACCAAGGTAGAAGAAAAGCATTATCGCCAAGACACCAACCTCTTTATTCAAGTTCTTGATGCCACTAACAACGCAGTTGCACCTGGATAAGGACAAGTAACGATCTAATTTCAGCAAAAGAAGAGCTCTCAAAACTTTGATGAACCTACCTCATTAACAGCTATTGCTATCTATAGCAATATAGGAGTAGCTTTTAACTCCAACCAACAACCAATTCATTATGAAAAATATCTACTTCATTTGCTTTGAAATTATGAAATGTGAACAATACTTGGGTATTAATGTTTCCCCGACGAGGATAAGATGATAGAAGCTATTCAGATACTACGATAATCCCAAGAACAACTTTTATAACAAATAGAGCATTACCTTTTCAAAAATAAATGTAAAGAAATAGAGTACTACACTACTACCAAATAGAGCATTACCGAAAAAAGAATATACAATACGAAGTACAAAGAGAATGACATCAATATTTTTTAGAAAAATGCTATGTCAACAATATTTTTCACGACAAATTATAAGTGGTAAATTATTACTAGTTCAAATTTGAATCCACAAATTAAATTAATTTTTTGTCCTCCCATAATAATCAATAACAACCTACTAATTAGAATTTATTGTAAAAATATTGTAAAAATGTTGTGTACATAACATTTTTCATAATTTTTTTTATCCCATATGATTGCCTAGTCTTTTATTTCAAACTTGCAATCCTATACTGTTTTGGATCCATTGTGTCACTTCATTGCATCTTTTACGTATCTGGGACTTAGCTATGTAATGAGATTTGATATGTATGGACTGTCTTTTAGAAAGACTTAGTGGGACTCTAATTTAAGAACACACAGTGGACTACTCGCCAACATGAATTGAATAAAACTGCCACTAATATAAGATTACCCAGGCCGGCTCTTCTGGTTGATAATTTAGATTTTTAAAATAGACGAAAAGAATCATTGCGCACTCTTAGTGCAATTGTTATTTTATAAGTATAAATGCTTGTAGGATGCTGGAGTAAGAGCTGGAGTTTAAGACTCTAGGAAGAAACTTCACACATATACACACTTAAATTAAGTTAGAATAGAATTTATACCTTATATCAAAAAGATTGAATTTAAATCAGTTTATAGAATTAGAAGAAATATAAAAATATTAATTTAATTGTTTAGAATTATTATTATTATATATATATATATATATTCTAAATTAACTCTGTATAATTAGTTTATATAAAAATTGAAAAATCAAATTTAAGTATCACGCTGATAATTCCCAGATATACATGATTTGCAAGAATGGACATTATTTTTTACCAAAAATGTGTGTTAAAATTCTCATATTGTATAGGAATTGAACTGTTTTCGAGAATTGCACTGTAAATTTTGTAAAACATAAACCAAATTTCATTTCAATGTCCGGTTAACGAGTGCTCTTAGAGTTTTGTTAAAAGATAGTTTGAGGAATGTTTTGATATCGCTTTTACGGAGAATATTTTTAAAATTTTCAAAAAAATTAAGTTATTTTTTTCCATGAAATATTTCTAAAATCAATGCTATTAGGATATCCGTTAACTTTTTTTTTTTTTCCATGAATTCACAAAAATTAACAATTTCAGCCTCAAACTCTACCAAATGAAAACACCCATATTTATTTGTATTTCCTATCGAAGAATCACAGATCACGGAACGCAAATGTAGTCTTCTGCAATATGATATTGCATTTTTGGTATAGATATTATAGTACAATGGTTTATTATAAAAGAATTTGTTCAACTTCAATCAATCTAGCATAAGAATGACAATGGAATATACCTATTGTTTCTTTTCTTTTTCTATGAAACGTCGTCCACCTTTCTCAAATGTACCAAAAGCATTTTTTTTTTTTTTAAAAGACCATCCCAACCACCCACCACCATGAATGAAGCAACTTTTAACTCACTAAATGGGGACAAAATGGGCTTTTTCCCTTTTCAACCAAATTAATTAGCTTTATGCCCCCCTTCCTAAACTAAGTAGGGAAATGCCCTTCTTTTAAAACTCGATTTTTGATAAATCGAGTTAAAAAAAAAAAAAATTATGAAACCCTATAGTGACGTTTTAAAGACCTATAGTGACGTTTTTTAATTCAACTTCAATAAAATCGAGTTATAGGTAAAAAAAGGCCACTATAGGTCGATTTCATTGCCTATAACTCGATTTCATTAAAGTCGAGTTAAAAAACGTCACTATAGGTCCTTAAAACGTCACTATAGGCTCCTTAAAACTCCACTATAGGACCTAACTCGATTTATCAAAAATCGAGTTTTAAAATAGGAGTATTTCCCTAATTAGTTTGGGAAGGGGGGCATAAAGCTAATTAATTTGGTTGAAAATGGCAAAAGCCCATTTTGTCCCACTAAATGATCAGCCGTGACCAAAAAACAAAAAATAAAATGGATTTAAAAAATAAATAAAATAAAGTTGGATTGTCGATATTATTAGCTTCGCTCTCTCATTTTCTAATTAATAAAACAAAAACAAGTCAGTCAATGTTTTTTTTTTTTTTTTATATGAAAAAGTCAGTCAATGTTAATTTGCTATCAATTCCTTGGGATTCAACATGTTAGTAAATGTTACCTAATTCCATGGGAGGCATTGTTGGGGGACCACCGACCTTTGGATCGACAGGTCTGATCGGTTTGGTCGGGTCATCTTACCAATTGGACCCCTAATATTCATTTTGAGATCGTTGTGGCATGACAGAGATGAATGTTTGGACAAGCTTTAATTTTAGCTTATATTTTTTTATCATAGTTTATGATAATTTTTAAAAATATTTATTCTAATTTATTTTTAAGTATAAAAAAAATTAAAATGAAAAGAGTCCCAAAGGTCTGGAATTTGTCAAGAAAGACTACCATTGAAGGTGAAACTTCACCATTTTTAGCATATAATCTAATTCGACATATGGACTTCAAAAAATTGCTATATATATTTTTATTCTTCCAATGGTAAGGAATATAATATCAATAGGTTACCAATTTTTTTTATATAGTAGTTGTGAGATTTAATACAAAATTGTGACTCAAGCTCATGATTTTAAAACTGCTACAATATTCTGATTAGTTTGAGGAACCCAATATTTTTCTATGAACACAATTTTGGCTAAATGACTCGCTAAATCCTTTGTTAAATAATAAGAAAATGTTTAACAAAGTAAAACTGGTTTAAGGTGGGAGACTGGGAGACTGGGAGATGTAATATAACAAGTTACAATTAGTTATTATGATTTTTTTTTTTTTTTTTAAGATAAATAGTGGAGAAGGGGATGGTGGAGTTCGAATGACATATTACACAACAAAAAATACTATTACTATTAGGCTAATATTTCAATCCCAAGTTGCACTCAATTATTGAAAGCAATAGACAAGTTGCACTAAAAGTATATTTTTCTTTTGTGTAGAGCAGGCATTGTATCAGCCCATCTCTTAGCCGAATGAGCTGCCATTTTGAGCTGAAATGGGCCGGGCCAACAGCCATCCCTAATCTATCGCTGTTTATATTTAAGGCTTTGAATTGAGATGGCATAGGCCCAATCTCTAAATAAAGTATCTATTTAGCACCCCAAAAAAAGCCTCAAAGAGAGGAGCCCCAAGGCCCATAAGGCCTACAACGCTAATAACCACCAATAAAATTACAAAGTTAATTAATAGTACAGTTACAAATAATCCAAGATGGATGATAACACTAAAAAATTATAACAAAATTCAAATTACACCTGATCTTGTTGTAAATTAATTTTCATTATTGAAGACGTAGCTAAGGTTGGCGCTGATCAGAGATAATGCGATTAAACAAAGCATATAAACCCATATCCAAAATTTTATACAAATATTGCATGTTTAAAGGGATTGCAAATGTGCTAAACTGTTGTGGAATATATTTCAGATTCCTTTCCCAACCAATTTCTTCTCCTCCAACATTCAGGACTGGTTACATTACATGACATCCTTGGCTATCTTACAAGTTTGGCCAGCCTTAGCCCCTCTAAATGTTTTGATGACTTTGAACCTGTGGAATATATCTGGTTAGCTAGAAGCCTAGAAACAACCATATATACCTTGGTTCATGATTATATAGGGATTATTCTCTTGTAATTGTAATCCTTAATAGATTTCATTAGTTTGTAGGGCTTTGTAAGGTGTTTATGCCAATAAGTTACTTTCCTTATATTCTATGACTTTGATTAATCTTGTTTATACAAGTTTCATTTAGTTTGATTCTTAATACGTAATCCTCAATTTATTAGGTGTTAAAAATATTTGCTTAGGCTTTGATCCAGTTTACAGTACAAATTAATTAATCCATCTATCTGTTCACTGTTTAGATTACTTAGGAATTGATATTTACCGTTTACATTAATGGAACTTAGAATAATCATGTACTACTTAGCTTCCTATGATTCAATGGCATTAGAATTCACTTAGAACTTAGTCCTTTTAGTCTCTATTGTTTTATCAAAAAAAAAAATCTAATATGTCATTATTTTATTTAGGTGTATAAAAGAGTGACCTTGTGACTTGTGAGCGAGAGAGCTAAGAGATGGAGAGAGAGGAAGAACTGAGAAAGTTAAGAGAGCAGAAGTTGATCAAGTGTCAAGAGTGAGAGAGCGGAAGAAATTGTAAAATGTTTTACCGATTTTGTAAGTATAAAATATTTTATAGTTTTTGCCTTTGATATTTCCTTTGACTGAAAATATTTTACATTTGCCTATTTATTTTACTGCAAAAAAACATAGTAAAATGTGAAAATATTTTTCTTGAAAATATTTTACATCAAAATAAATAGAGCGTTAAACATAGGAAAAAACAGAGCAATAATTAATAATAAATACAACTATATTTTCAAAGTCTTGACACTTTTTAGACTCTTATTATATTAAAACATTGTACACTTCACCTGAAGTTTATCAAGTCTAGATGGCAGATAATGCACATGCGATGAAACTATTTTTTAATTGTAAAAATTAAAAAGGATGGAAAAATTTATGCCTTTTATACCATTTCATTTGGCAATTTAACAAACGTAAAATGTATCATTTGGAAAGATTATGCATATCAAATTTTTTATTTTTTATTTTTATTTTTTTTTCTTGTAAAAGTGAAAACTCTATTACCAATTTGTTGTAGGAAAAGACCTCTGATATGGAATACACCTATTCTTTCTTTTCTTTTTCTATGAAACCACTTCTTCCACCTTTCTCAAATGTACCAAAAGCATTAAGAGTCGATCCCAGTCATCCACCACCATGAATGACGCAACTTTTAACTTGCTAAATGGTCTACCCAAAAAGAAAAAAAAAAGGATTTTTTTTAAATAAAATAAAATATAAAGTTGGATTGTCGATATTATTAACTTTGCTCTCCTTTTCTTATTAATAAAAAAAAAAAAAAAAAAAAAAAAAACACGTCAATAATCAATGTTAATTTTCCATGGAATCAAACACATGCTAATTAATTTTACCTAATTCAAACAGAAAATAGACGCTAGAGTGCAGATATGATAATATATAGACAGAAACATTCCAATGTTAACCCAAACTTTGACGTTTCTAAGAAACGAAGGGAAAAGCAGAACAATGGACATTGACGTTTCTAAGAAACATAGGGAAAAACAGAGCAATAATTAATAATAAATACACTTATATTTTCAAAGTCTTGACATTTTTTAGACTCTTATTTATATTAAATCATTCTACACTTCACCTGAAGTTTATCAAGTCTAGATGGCAGATAATGCACGTGCAATGAAACTATTTTTTAATTGTGAAAATTAAAAAGGACGGAAAAATTTATGCCTTTTGTATCATTTCATTTGGCAATTTAACAAACCTAAAATGTATCATTTGGAAAGATTATGCATATCAAATTTTTTAGTTTTTTAGTTTTTTTTTTTTTTTTTTATAAAAGTGAAAACTCTATTACCAATTTGTTGTAGGAAAAGGCTTCTATTATGGACTTATCTATTATATTTATAAAAACTGAAATAATTGCATTGATCTCTCTTGAGATTTTTTGTTATCATATTCTCATCCCCTCTAATTTCAAATAAAACTGTCACATCTCCTAAATTTACAAACTATTTACATAGACCTCTCTATATGGCTGGAAAAAAAAAATAAAAATAAAAAACCATAAATTTTTTTCTTAAAAGCTCTTTTCTGCATGTATTAGCTTTTCATTAACCATCAAAATTTTTACATACAACATTAGCTTATCATGTAAAAAATGACAATAACATATCAAGTAATTAAGATTTTTTTTATTTTTTTATTATTATTTTCAAAACTAAAATTATGGTAGATTAATAAAATATTTTAATAAATTTAATTTTCTCTTAAATTTCTTGCAACCAATAGAATTTAATTTATTTAAATTTTGTTAATTAAGTTTTATGTACAGTAGAATTAACTTTATAATTTTAATATATTTATAATACGGTGCTAACTCTTCTATCATACACAAGTGTACATGTACTGTACAGAGTTAAGCAGCTGCAATGGCAGTACCATATATATATGGGGTAGGAAAGGAGGCATTTGGGGTATGAATTGAAACAAGAATCCACTGTGGGTGACAATTGCAATCTCCTTCTCTTTACGTGTCCACAACCTGTACCAGTTGATGGGAAAAAAGTCAGAAATTTTTTCTGGCGTTGTTATGACCATACTTGCAACCAGATAGAAGTCGCCAAAGCATTTCTAATGTCTACCCAATTCATATTCAACCTCGAAAAGAAGGTGAAAAATATATAAATGAACCATGTGGAAAAACTTGGTCATCACAATCAATAACTAAAGAGCATTATTATTATTATTATTTTACTTCTTTATAAGAACAAATAAGCCATTTCATCAAATACATCTGAAAACACTAATATATTTTTAATTTTTAAAATAACCCAGATAAGCTAGACAGGATTTCTTCTGAAAATTGATTATATAAGGCTTGGAAACCACTGTAGCAAGTGCCAACCCCATAGATGATTATGGTTGGAGACTATTGTCCCACTTGTGATTCTCCTGCTAAAGAGGTGAAGATTATAATATAGAAAGTGAAAAATAGGACAAAATCTGTACTCGTAGGACCTAGACTTTTCTTCAATCCTCGTCTACATCAAAAACTAATTGATATATTGGTCTGATGATAATTAAAGAGCTATCATTAACAGTAGATGCCATAAATTGAAATTCTAAAAAAAAAATAAAAATAAAAATAAAATAAAAAAGAAAGAAAGATGTTGCAGTAATGTATTTTTATTGTATATTACTAAAATGCAGATAAATACTTAAGTAATTGGATTACAACTTGAAAATCCGAAGATCTGGCCTAACTTGGTGCTAGCCTAAAGAATGGACAAACACTGTGCTAGCTGACCTAAAGACTAAAACATTACAACTTGAAAATTGGAAGAAAAACTTTATAAAAAAAATTTAATTAAAAAGTAGAATGTACAATCATATTCGAAATATTCAAAAAAAAAAAAAAAAAAAAAACTTTTGAAATGGCATCCTTGGGTGATAATTAAGTTTAATATTGGGGCCCAATTAATTAAAATATATTCTGAAGATACTTGGTTATTTATGGATTTTAGTTCAAGAAATTTATTGAAAGCAATTCCAACTTTCCAAGTCCTGCCACACACAAACTGATTTCAATAAAGAAAAAGAAAAGGAAATAACACAATCTCATTCTACTAGAATTTTAAGATGAAGAGTAATCCAAATTAAGCTTCCACCGTAGCATGGATATGGATCCATGAACATAAGAAAAGCATGTAAAATCATAGGCACGTCACACACGTAATCTTGCACAAATAGCCACTGCATTAAACAACTGGGGACGCCTCCAAATAGCCTGTTGTTTGAGAGATAAAGGTAACTCAATGATCTCACCACAGCCGTGCATAGAAAAGAAATTAGTCCCCTAAACTTATTGTTTTAGAGATTTAATGTTGATATATTAGAAGAAACTAGTGGCAGTAGGCCCTCAAAATTGTTTGAGCTCAAATCAAAGGCAGAAGCAGGAATCGCTAAAAATTTAATTGATAGATTTGGTAACTTGCCCTTAATTTGGTTGCAGCAAAGATTTAAATAGAATAAATCAGAAGGTTGGTCCCAAAACCACAAAGGGACGGTATCTGAAATTCCGGTACCAGAGATATCAAGGTTGGTGAGCCTTCTTTGATTTTTCAACCATTTTGGGGAATCAGGACCCAATTTGCAAGATGACAAATATATGGTATCCAATTGTAATCCTTAGTAGATTTCGTTAGTTTGTAGGACTTTGTAAGGTGTTTATGCCAATAAGTTACTTTCTTTATAATCTATGACTGATTAATCTTGTTTATACAAGTTTCATTTATTTTGATCCTTAAGGCATAGTCCTCAATTTATTTGGTGTTTACAATATTTACTTAGGCTTCGATCCATTTTATTGTACAAACTATAAAGTAATTAACCCATCTATCTATTCACTGTTTAGATTACTTAGGAATCAATATTTATTTTTTGCAATGGAACTTAGAATAATCATGTATTACTTTAAAGTAATACATGATTATTCTAAAAACTTTTGAAATGCCATCCTTGGGTGATAATTAAGTTTAATATTGGGGCCCAATTAATTAAAATATATTCTGAAGATACTTGGTTATTTATGGATTTTATTTCAAGAAATTTATTGAAAGCAATTCCAAGTCCTGCCACACAAACTGTTTTAAAAAAAGTTACACATAATCTCATTTTACTAGAATTTTAAGATCAAGGGTAATCCAAATTAAGGTTCCACCGTAGCGTGGATGTGGATCCATGAACATAAGAAAGCATGTAAAATCATAGGCACGTCACACACGTAACCTTGGACAAAGTGTTTTTTTTTTTTTTTTTTTTCAGGACCTACACAAGGTAAAGTAACAAACATTAGTTTGAAAAATTAAAACCAATTCAAGAAAAGAAATAATTAGAGATATATCTAAATCGAAAAATCTTCTCAAACCTTTAGTGACAAAGCAGTTGCCTAATTAGGTTTGAAACATCCTTTGCAATCTTGCAATATTCAGTATCATTGTCACGTAGAATCAATCATTCAAGTTGCTCAACAACCGGAAATATAAATGTCTCCAAGAACGGTTCAACGTTAAAAAGCCAAAAACTCCCCAAAAACCCACCATGAATCCAAGTCCCATGCCCATATAAAGACATTTCCAAAATTCATCTTCATCTTCTTGATAGTTTGTATTGCCACCTTTAGTTGACTCAGCATTTGGTACCACATCTCCTGGACACTTCGGTGTAAGTGGAGGGCCATAAAGTGCAAGATTAACAATGAATCCAAAAGGGTTAGCGATTTGGATTTAAGGGCCTGTTGGAATTCTTCCTGACAATTTGTTATATGACAAGTTCAAGAAACTCAAAAAATTCAAATCAGCAATGCTAGCTGGAATTGAACCAAAAAGTTGATTTCTTGACAAATCTAGGGATTCTACCTGTTCCAAATGATCAATCTCTTGAGGAATTAATCCTATCGATGCGTTTCCTGCTAAGTTCAATGTTTTCAATTCTGTAAGGCTGAAAATCTCTACTGGAATTTCTCCGGTTAATTTATTACTTGAGAGATCAATACTTTTCATCTGTCCAAAATTCTTTCCATGGACATAAGAGTGTCCTTTCCAACTAACATTTTTATTGAAAACATAATTGACCCCATCCCCATTCGAAAATGTAACTTGAGTGCCATCCAAATATGCTATATCAGCTATATTAGTCGGCTTATTATTTGTATTTTTAAAAGCCATGGCAGTCAAATTATTAAGGCATCGAGGAATATTTCCAGAAATGTTGTCTTGAGACAAGTCAAGGAATTGAATATGTGCTAACCGGCATAGTTCTAGCGGTATGCATCCATGAAACTTTTTGGAGTGAAGATTAAGAATGACCAAAGACAACAAGCTTTCTCCCATCCAAGTTGGAAGTTTTCCCGAAAATGAATTGTCTCTCAGACTTAAAAATGACAAAATTGTGCAATATTGTAATGACCCTGATAATTTTCCCAAAAAGCTGTTGTTGCTCAAATCTAATACCCTAAGTTCCATCAAAGAGCCCAAAGAGCTGGGAATTTCTCCAGAAAAATTATTACTGGCCAAATTTAGAACTATTATCGCTTGCCATTGCATGAAACAATCAGGGAGGGCTCCAAATAGCTGGTTGTCTGAGAGATCAAGGTATGACAAAGATTTCACTGCATCGGCCAAGCATAGAAAAGAATCTAAAATTAAAACCCCGAAAACTTATTGTTGGAGAGATTTAAGATGGTCATTGATTACCTGTGGATCATTATAATCTTCTGAGCCGTATACATTTGGCAACCCGCCCCTAATTTGATTGTAGGAAAGATTTAAATAAAATAATACCAAAGTTTGCTTCCAAAACCTCGAAGGGATGGTATCTGAAATTCCGTTATGGGAGATATCGAGGTGGTGAAAGTACTTTTGAGTACTTAACCATTTTAGGAAATCAGGACCCAAGTTACAATATGACAAATCTATGGTCTGCAATTGGAAAGGGGGCACCCAATCATTGTTGAATTTTAAAGTCACAGAATTATTTGATAATGACAAAATCTCTAAATCGAAAAGATTTGAAAAATGTTGTTCAAAGATTTCACCTAGACGCAAACTCCATAGCATAGATAGGTTTCCGATGCTTTTAGGCACTAACCCCTTCAATTGATTCTCATCTAAATGGGACCATCCGTTATGGATGAGCTCTACCAGTTGTCCACTTAGTTTGTTATTCTCTATAGATAAATACCTTGGGAAGCTTCCTTGAGTAATTAATATAACATATAGAAACACGCTTTAACCCAAAAGACCTAAGCCCAATGGGTATGTGCTCAATTATGGGCCCGTTTGTTTAGGCGTTAACACTGCACAGAACGGCAGTTTCGCGAATCGCGATTTTGGGATTGCATTTGGCTAGGCGATATCTGCGGGATTGCGTTTTCAATTCAGCAGATTTTCGCGATTCCGAAAATGAAATTTTCTACTGCTTTTTCAGCATCGCGCGGTTGGGACGATGGGGTTGCCGCTAATTGTTTCGCGCGGTTCAGGAAATTTTTTATCGAAATCCCAGCCTATCCCTTCTCCATATATATATATCTCATCAGTCTTGGTTCTCTCCGCATCAATTTCACGATATTCCCTTCTGTCTTCTCTGTTATTGCTCAGTTGCTCTCTCCGATTGGCGTCGTTGTTCTGCATCACGATTTCCAGGTAAACATTCTCATATCTCATCAGTCTTGGTTCTCTCCTCATCAATTTCACGATATTCACTTATTTCTTCTCTGTTATTGCTCAGTTGCTCTCTCCGATTGCCGTCATTGTTCTGCATCCCGATTTCCAGGTAAACATTCTACATTACCCATCTCTGTTATTGCTCAGTTGCTCTCTCAGAAGCGTTCTCTGTTGTTTCGTTACCGGTTGTGAAGTTTTAAAAACAATTTCAAACATATGAGGTTGATCAAAACCATTTGGATTGGATGGGATTCGTTTTTTCTTGTTGAAAAGTATATGGGTTTGAAGGATATTTTAGGTTGTTGTTGCTGTTGCTGTTTATTTACTAGTTGTGAAGTTAAAAAAAAAAAAAAAATCAGATAGATGGGTTTGATGGAAAATTTCAGGTTGTTGTTCTAATATGCTTTTGCAGTTTAAGAGTGTTTTGCAATGCTTTTATAATAGTTTAGATGTGTTTATTATAATATGTCCTTTTTGCATGTGTTTTTTTTTTATTATCATCAATTAAATTTATGATTCATTAAAAAATTTAGGCATTTGTTTCATCCAATTTGTTCTTGCTGCCTTTTAAATTCAACCTACACTTAAGCTGAACTTAGAATGCAGCAAGATCAGAATTTAGCTTTCTATGATCAATAGGCAGGGGAATGTGGCTGCTCACACACTTGCAAAGTGGGGTAAATTCTCAGTTTTTTTTTTTTTTTTTTTTTTTAATCTGTCTACGGAATCCTCCTCATTGTGTTCCTAGCTTAGTGCACTCAAAGAGGCCTTAAGTAATTTTGTTTGTTCTTATGTCTTTTGTTTTTGCCTTTTGCTTTGGGCAGCTAGTTTATTGTGTTGTTGTTTCTTTTCAATTTTACGATTCAGCCAAAAAAAGAATAAAAAACAAAGATTGGTTCACGCATGCCCATCTACAAAAACAATGAGAAACAACAAATTTGGTTGAACATTGTTATTTTCGCTTTCAATTTTTACATATTTGGTTGAACATTGTTATTAATAAACCTATATTTTGTTTAGATGGTTAAGAACAAGGAGAATTCAAATCCCAACACCAAAAAATCCCAAAATAGCTCAAATGTTAGAGTTCAATGGCCATCAAGAGTAACGACTATCTTTTGTGAAGCTTGTGTGGATGAGGTATTTAAGGGTAATCGACCTAATACCCACTTTAGTAAAAAGGGTTGGGCAAATATTATAGCAACTTTTGAAAAGAAAACTGGAAAGGAATATCCTAAGGCGAAGTATAAGCATAAATGGGATAGTTTGAAGAAAGATTGGGTACTTTGGAATAAGTTGAAGGGAAGTGAAACTGGATTGGGATGGGATGCAGCCAAAGGAACAATAGCTGCAACTAATGAGTGGTGGGAGAGGAAACTAATGGTATGTTTTGTATAACCCATTGAACATATTTTGTATTAGTAGATAAACCAAACTATTTGAGTTATTAATGAAAATATTCAAAATTGTAGGAGGTTCCTGAAGCTGCAAAATTTCGAGAGAAAGGTTTGGAGAATGTTGACTTATTAGACATTATGTTTAAGGACATTGCGGCCACAGGAGATTTAGCATGGGCCCCCACTTCAGGTGTGTTACCAGATGATCTTGAGACACCTAAGGAGGGGTTAGGTGATACTTCTGCTGACTCATCTTCTCCAAATGATGATGATGACGTTCATGAAGATGAGACTCCTAACCTCACACAACCACCTAACCCAACACAAAACAAAGGAAAGAAGCGAGTTTTACCATCATCCACACAGAGCAAAGGGAAGAAAGGAGGAACGGCATTACAGTTGACACAACAGCTTAGTCGTATCTGTGATGTTGTGGAGTTAAGGAACTCAGTTTTTTCAGTGGAGTCAAGTAGTACTATTCGTAATGTCATGGAACGCGTGTGCACCTTAGATGGCATTGAGAAGGGTTCTGAACTCTACCTTATGGCAGCACGTATTTTTCAAAAACGAGAGAAGAGAGAGATGTTTGTCGTGATGGAAGAACCATATTTACAACTTCAGTTTCTACAAGAGGAGGCAAGATTGTTAGGAGGGCACTACTTTGGCTCTTAGGGTGTTTTATGTTTTATCCTATGAACGATGTTTTATGGAAGAGAGATGTTTAATGTTTTATTGTTTTATCCTTTGAATAATGTGGCTGTTAGGGAGGTCACCACTTTGGCACTTAGGGTGTTTTATGTTTTACCCTTTGAATAATGTTTTATGGACGAGAGAGATGTTTTTAATAATTCATTGTTTTATCCTTTGAATAATTTATTGTTTTATTCTAGATGGCATTTTTTTTGGGTAAAATCTTTATAGTGGTCCAATCGAACTTTTTTCTCATAATTGTTAACACATAGCAACTTCAGCTTTGCAGACAGTACTCAAAAAATGATATAGTTGGTTGTTTCTAGTGGAAATCAAGAAAGAAGAAGGTTATGAAAAAAGGGTTAAGTTGGACCCAATCATTACTGATATATCTTGTTTTAGTTGTAGCTCTTAAATTTATTGTACTAAACTTGAACCTCTAGTCTCTAACTGACTGATGCCATTGTTTCTTGAAGTGTGAATTATTGGCCTACATGTATTTCACTTTCTGCTAGAATTGGTGTTGGTTTTAATTTTGAATATAAAGCTAGAAGTTAAATTTTTTTTCTTTTTCTTTTTTCAATTAGTTGTTCTTAACAAGGGTGATTGATTGTGACCAACACAGCATATTTTGTGGTCACCTAAACCTGATCAAATTTGTAATGGAGAGTTGCTTTGCAATTCTGCAACTTTGTTCTATATCAGGACAATAGACAGTACCCTCAATTTAAGACATTAAAATGGTAACAGAAATGGTTTATGATTCATTTCTTGGCCATTTCGTTATAGACTGGTTGGCCTCAGCATAAAGCATGGAAAAAAGTACTATGGAGTACTCAGTGATAATAGCTGAAAAGAAGTAATGAGGAATATGGTGAAATGTGGTCATTACTCATTATCTATCATAAACTCACTTATCTCAGAATGTTTAAATTGTACTGTAATAATTTTGATGCGATTTCACAAAACTATAGCAGTTAAGGTAATTTATCTTCCCTTGAGACTCTTTATGTAATGGAGAGGGCAGCTCTAGGCCTACACCTAAGGCCTAGTACCCCAAAATCTTACACGCAATATATATATATATATGCACCTAAGGCCTAGTACCCCAAAATCTTACACGCAATATATATATATATATATATATATATATATATATATATATGAGACAAGGCCCTTCATCAGGGGGAACTCAAAAATTGTTTTAATTTTCCTAAACACTTAAGTGAAATATTTGTTATTAAGGCTTTCATTTTAGCTTGAATTATTTTCCTTTCTATATCAATGCATGATTAGGGTGCATTCCAAGATAACTGAACAACTTGCTCCCAGCTTTGTTTTGGGCCACGACACTCATTATTTTATTTTTTTTTAAACACTATTCAGAGTTAATTTTAGTGCATAAATTGAGCTACTTTCTAACCGATCAGAATGTTGTGTTTGGTGTCAATGTGCTCATGAATGTTTGTGCAGATTGTTGTGCTTACAGACATGTGAATGCATATCATGTCAGTTAATATTGCTTTTCTTTGACCAGGCTGCTTCTCCTAATGTCTGGAGTTTGCTTTTTAACATTATTATTGCCAAGTTCCAAGGTCTTAACTTTTGTAATAGTGTGATTCTGCAGCTGCCTTGAAAGTTATGTCACTCTGCAGATGCAAGTTTTTCTGTTGTTTCTTTGCTTGACATACAAAATTGCATTGCTGAATGACGTTGCCTACTTCCTGATGAGCCATTTTTATTTTTTCATGATTCCAGGTTCATGCCCTACTGAAGGATCTAATTTACAAGGCTATCAGTGAGACTCTAGTATGTTCCTTACCATGCCAAGTTTTATGGCTACCATTGAATTTGTCGTATTGTGTTATTTAAAGTTCAAATTAGATGCCTTTCATTAATTCAATATACATAAAAGTAATGCAGGAAAAAAACATGAAGCATTTCTAAAATTGAGTTGAGTAAATATTATTGTGGCCATAACTAATTTTAACCATGCGAAGTGCTTCTGTTGTGTAAGCAACAAAAAGAATTTCCCTAGTTGAAATTTGCTTTCTTAAATGAAGGGGAAATGTTTTCTGGAAGTTTAAGGAAACTATTGAAAGCCTTTAGAAATTGTAATTACCACTATAAAACTTGTGGGATCATTCAAATTTGCATTGAGTTAGAAGAGATTAGAACAAATTCATGTAACCATGTATAGTATTAGAAAATTTTGGAAAACCGAAAGTAATTGTTGGACATAGAAGAATGAATTTTTTATTTTTTATTTTTTATTTTTTGCATATTTTAAAATTTAGGATTTGACATAATCGAGTGACAGATAATTGTTAAGGACATATTTTATGTAGTTGGCTAATCCTTTGACAAAACGCACTTTACTTGTATTTGGGTAGATCTAGGATGTGTTTAATACTTCAAGGAACATGTTGTTCAAGTGTAGTATTAAAGCCATGAAGATTGGACCAAGAAACAAGTGAAGAAAAGGTGTTCATTAAAACCCGACACCTGCCCGACACCTGCCCGACACCTGGCTATCTGTCGAGATCTTCAGATGATTCTTATCGCAATCTCGATAGCTTCTCGATACCTGGTGGATCGATCGAGAAAGTCTCTGTCTCCTCGATACCTTCTCGATACCTGGTCGATCGATCGAGCTTCTATTCTTAATTCAAGATTCATTAAATCTCGACACCTTCTCGACACCTCCTCGACACCTGCTATCTATCAAGGTTACGGAAATCAGAAATTTCAGATCTGATTTTTGGGCCAGGCTTTTGTATTTGTGTAGGGTTTCTTTTCTCACAACCCTATACCTATATAAGGCTTATTTTAGAGGCCGTCACATAAGAAAATAAGAGAATACAAGGAGAACATATGTAAAAGATTATTCTCTCTAAAAGAAGCTACTGCGTCTTTTGCGCCTTAGGGTTTTGTAACCAAGTGCTTCTTAATCTTCATTCTTGATGAAGTGAAGAACTTTGCAGCCAACATCTTCTTCTAGTTGGTGATTGAAGTCGCGTACTGGGATCCGCGCAATTGGTTAGTCACGTACTGGGATTCGTGCAACAAAAAGGGTGGCGTTCATATATTGAAGAGTTCAGAGGTTCTGAAGCGGTAGAAGGTTTCTGCTGTGAGTTCATCTACAGGGATTGTAGAGTCTAGGGACAAAGGTTTTGTACTAGATCTGAAACTTCTCTTTTCTATAGTGGATTGCTTTTCGGGAAGGTTTCCCCCCAGGTTTTTTACTGTGAAACTGGTTGGTTTCATTGGTTTTCCTGGGTCATCATATCTTGTCTTATTTATTTTTCCGCTGCATATTATTTTGACATGATATTGATGTTTGTTTGTTTTAACAAGTTCATTCATAATAAATCTAATTAACAACTTGGATTTAAAACTTATTAATTCTATCAACCGGGGTCTAAATTTCCCAACAAGTGGTATCAGAGCGGGTACACTCTGATTGGATTAATTTCCTGAGTGTGATCCTTAACCCCCGTTGTCATGAATTCTCTTGATTGCTTTGATTTGCATGATCTTGTATTGAATGATGATGATGATATTCATGATGCCTATTGCAAGCTTTATAATTTTTGTATGAAATCTCTTAAATGTTCTACAAAATTAAAAGCTAAATTTAAAAAGGTCAAGCTTGAAAAAGATAATTTGATTGCAAAATTGGATGAAGCCAATAATTTGAATGAGAATTATAAAAATCAAATTTCATCTCAGGTGGACAAAATTAAGAGTTTGGAAGAGCAACTAGTTGAATTTAAAACTGAAGTTAAAAATTTAACTAGTGCCAAACTTGTTGTTGAGCCTAACTCAAAAGAAAAGGAATTTTATATTCCTCCTTTTAAAAGGAAAAATCAAGAGTTGAAGGCTAATATTGCTAGGATAGACAAAGGTAAACAATCTGATGTTAATGCTGAAGTTTCTAAACTTATGTCTAAAACTCCTCCTAGGTTGAATGATGAATCTGAATTTGTCCCCATTTGTCATCATTGTCATGTTGTTGGTCATATTAGGCCAAATTGTCCTAAGTTGAGGTCTCTGTCAACCTCTAAGGTTAGACCTCCTTCTAGGAAGCCGAGTAGTTCTAAAATTGCTCATGTTTGTCACCACTGTGGTGTTGCTAGACACATTCGTCCTAATTGCTTTAGGTTGTATCCTCATAAGCAATTGTCCAAACGGTCACAGGTTTCTTCTCAAGGACCTACACCTTTGTTTGGAGAGTTATTAAAAGCTTTGAGCTTTTTAACTCAATTTCAGGAGAATTCTAATTCTTCTATGTCCTTTAGTAGACATACTAGGACATGTGCTTTTTCATCTTCACGGCCAAAGACTCGTGCTGTGTGGATGAGAAAGGAGCCTAAGACTTAATTGTCTTTTCTGTTTGTCCTCTGCTTTAATTCTTTCTATCTAAAGTAGGACTTTCTTTGCTTGATTTCTTATCTGTTTTTGAAATCATGCTTTCATGCATCTGCATTTTTCTATCATGCCTTCATGCATATGCATCTTTCTTTCATGCTTTCATGATTGTTTGTCTGTTTTTGTTTGATTGTTTAGTCTTTATTTTGTTGGTTTTCAAAATAAAAATTGAAAAATCAGAAAAATACAAAAACAGTGTGTGTTTGTGTACTTTGGTACTTGTGTACCTTGGATGGCCAATGAAACAAAGTTTTCTAAACTTTGTATCTCTTGTAGCTTAGATGAGCATCTTTATGCACAACTAAGCAAGTGAGCTTTGTGGCTCTTGTTTGTGATGAGTAAGATTAGGTTATCTCTTTAAACTTAACACTCACATCACTCTTTTTGACGGGTAGGACTAGAAAATCCTAAGAGAAAGGCATTAATAACCATCTCACCACTGTTGCCCACCAATCATTAATGACATCTGTATGCTTCGGCATAGCAAAAGTGTGATGTCAATGACATTTGTGTGCTTAGGCATAGCAAAATTGAAATGTCTAATATCAATGGGTATTTCTTTTCTTTCTCATAAGCCCATGTATGATATGTTTAAAAAGAAAATATGCAAAGAAATAAAAAGCAAAAAGATTAAAAATGCTTTAAAATGGTTGCAAGCGTGTATTCTAGGAGATGTGGGAGTTATAGGATGTACTTCGAAGGTGATAGTCCCCATCAAACAGTTATGATTATGTGTGAGTTAAAGTTATTTTCTCATATCTCAGATCGTCATAACAAGTATACACATATGCAATCTTGCGATGTCTTTCACACACAACACGCAATATTCTTTGCTACTCTTGATACTTGTGCAGGTACAATGTGATTTGGCCATCACAAAGGTTTTACATGTACTTATGTATGCTCACTAAACTGTCTTGACTTGTTTTTGAAAAATAAAATTGGTTAGACTTGTTTAGTGTGTGTGTGTGTGTTTTGCATCTTTCTCTTGTCATCCATAGCATCTTGTTTCATTACATTCATGCATTTATATGGATTTCTTGTGCCCCCATGATCATCCTTGATCATCTTTATGTTTCTCGGGTGAAGCTTTCTAGCTTCTTGTACCCTTTGTCAATCATGACAAAAAGGGGGAGAATTTGTGGAGTTTGAGATTCTACAAGTTAGGGGGAGAAATACATGCCTTTGTAAAGGGGAGTTGTGTTTCATCTTGTTAGGGGGAGTGCTTACTTCCTTCTTCTTGTTCCTTGGGTCTTATGACCATGTTTACATACATTGTGCTTATCTTCTTTATATGCTAATGTATGTTTCTTTCACCTACCTCTACATGTGTTGTTTCTTTTCTATCTTTATACACATGTTTCTTTATATTTGTATGCAATCTATTATTTATGTTTCACACAAGATGCCTTGATGAGTTTTGTTTAAGTGTTTCAGAAATACAGGTTGTCAAAGTTTACTTGCCATGAACTCTCTTCTTGCAAAGTTTTTCAAGAGTTTGTGTTAGGATAGATTTTATTATATTCAACAAGTGAGTATGAGTTGAGTGATTTATAACTTCTCTCATATGTTCATTTGTTTGTTGTGGTTTTGTCACGGATTGCCAAAGGGGGAGATTGTTAAGGACATATTTTATGTAGTTGGCTAATCCTTTGACAAAACGCACTTTACTTGTATTTGGGTAGATCTAGGATGTGTTTAATACTTCAAGGAACATGTTGTTCAAGTGTAGTATTAAAACCATGAAGATTAGACCAAGAAACAAGTGAAGAAAAGGTGTTCATTAAAACCCGACACCTGCCCGACACCTGCCCGACACCTGGCTATCTGTCGAGATCTTCAGATGATTCTTATCGCAATTTCGATAGCTTCTCGATACCTGGTGGATCGATCGAGAAAGTCTCTGTCTCCTCGATACCTTCTCGATACCTGGTCGATCGATCGAGCTTCTATTCTTAATTCAAGATTCATTAAATCTCGACACCTTCTCGACACCTCCTCGACACCTGCTATCTATCGAGGTTACGGAAATCAGAAATTTCAGATCTGATTTTTGGGCCAGGCTTTTGTATTTGTGTAGGGTTTCTTTTCTCACAACCCTATACCTATATAAGGCTTATTTTAGAGGCCGTCACATAAGAGAATAAGAGAATACAAGGAGAACATATGTAAAAGATTATTCTCTCTAAAAGAAGCTACTGCGTCTTTTGCGCCTTAGGGTTTTGTAACCAAGTGCTTCTTAATCTTCATTCTTGATGAAGTGAAGAACTTTGCAGCCAACATCTTCTTCTAGTTGGTGATTGAAGTCGCGTACTGGGATCCGCGCAATTGGTTAGTCACGTACTGGGATTCGTGCAACAAAAAGGGTGGCGTTCATATATTGAAGAGTTCAGAGGTTCTGAAGCGGTAGAAGGTTTCTGCTGTGAGTTCATCTACAGGGATTGTAGAGTCTAGGGACAAAGGTTTTGTACTAGATCTGAAACTTCTCTTTTCTATAGTGGATTGCTTTTCGGGAAGGTTTCCCCCCAGGTTTTTTACTGTGCAACTGGTTGGTTTCATTGGTTTTCCTGGGTCATCATATCTTGTCTTATTTATTTTTCCGCTGCATATTATTTTGACATGATATTGATGTTTGTTTGTTTTAACAAGTTCATTCATAATAAATCTAATTAACAACTTGGATTTAAAACTTATTAATTCTATCAACCGGGGTCTAAATTTCCCAACAATAATCTTAAATTTGGTGGCTTAGACCTTTGATTGCCTTTTACTCTCATGCTAGGGAAATTTGTCTGCCATTTAAGCTAGTAAAATATGTTGAAGGTCATATGAAGATACTGATACAAGTTTTGGCCTTCGTTAAGAACTTTCTTGTCCTTGCCAACAACAATACACATGCCTGTCCACCCACACCCAACCACCTGCAAACATGCACTAGCACATGCATGCACACCCACCCCAAGGATATGAGCCTTCCAATGTGGCTATTAGTGTGTTCTTTTTAATTGGCTCTATATCACAATTTATTTCCGTTTAGTAATTTACCTGTGCACACACACACGCACACTCCCCTGCACACTCTTACACACACAACTGTCACACCTACACATGCACACCGTTGCAGCAATATACGCACCACCTGTGCACACCCTTACACCTACTTACAAATATCTACAAATATCAAGCCTACAATTGTCACAATGCCTATTTACAAATATCTACAAATATATACCCAATGCATACATTTACAAATATTAGCAAATATCCACACTGTCACACTATAGTACCTATCATTTAAATGTTTACTCATTTCACTTTATTGTGATTTATCTAATTTATTGCTATAATATTTTAGGTGATATACCTATGGATTACAATGATCATATTGATAATAGTGATGAAGATCAGTCTTATGATGTGGAAAATGATGAATATGATGATGAGGAATTATATGATCTTGCTGTTGCTGGATGTCATGTTGCAGTGACATATTATATGAAATATATTGATAAACAACCTTGTAGAGATTCTGAACAAACTGGCTATATGTGGTTAATGGATTGTTTGACGGGTAATGAAACGAAATGTTACAAAATGTTTAGAATGAAGCCACAGGTTTTCCTTCAATTGTGTAATGTTTTACAACATACATATGGACTTCAGCACACAAGGCATATTAGGCTTGAAGAGTCAGTAGGTATATGTTTAATGATACTTGGACAAGGAGCTTGTTATAGGATGGCTCAAGAAAGATTCCAACATCCTGGTGAGACTATACACAGACATTTTCATAGAGTTCTGAAACACCTTAACATAATGTCAATGGATATCTTCAAGCCTTCTGACTCTACATTTAGTGTAGTTCCAAGACATATACAGAAGAATCCGTTGTACATGCCACACTTTCAGGTATTCATTTCATACATTCTACTTTTGTTTCTAATATTTGTTAGAATTTTTTCCTAAGTAACCAGAATTTATATTCTATTTTAGGACTGCATTGGTGCCATTGACGGTACGCATATCCAAGTTGTTGTTGGAGACGACAAAAAAGCTCCATATTATAATAGAAAGGGTGTGACATCTTTTAATGTGATGGCAGCATGTGATTTTGATTTACTTTTCACATTTGTTATGGCTGGATGGGAGGGTGCAGCACATGATACGCGTATTTTCTTAGATGCTATCCGTCGACAATCTGTCAACTTTCCAAAACCACCACCAGGTATATAAAATTTTTATATATTAAATATGTATGAAGGATATTATTTATATACATCTTACATTTTTTTTTCTTTTACTAGGAAAATATTATTTAGTTGATGCTGGATACCCCTTAAGAAAAGGATATTTGCCACCTTATAAGGGACAGAGGTATCATCTTTCAGATTTTCGACGAGCTGGTCGAGGGAATCACATAGAAGAGAGGTTTAATTATGTTCACTCATCACTTAGAAGTGCAATTGAGCGAACTTTTGGAGTGTGGAAGAATAAATGGAAAATTTTGAAGCAAATGCCACCTTATGACATTAAGCACCAAAGAAACATTATAGTTGCTACTTGTGTTTTGCATAATTTTATTAGAAAACATGAAAGGGAAGATGAGGGATTCAATTGGGATGAACATGACTTGGACAGACCAAGAAGCAATAGTAGTGGAGAAGGTAGCAGCAGACAGGCAAATGTTGAAAATATACAAGATGAGGAGATGAAATTTGTTCGTGACAAAATAGCCCGATCCATTTGTGGGTTGTAAACAATATTTTTATTATTTCTATTTTGGTGTTTTGGTTTTTAATTTTTTCGGATAAGAGCTTTTTTATTATTATAATGGATTGCCTATTATTGATATTGTTGGCAATTAACATTTTAATATAATTATTTTCCTAATCATTTTAATATTTTTTTCTTGATGAGTTATTTTAAATATTTTAAATTTTATAAACTTGTCTCCATGAATTTCAACAACGAAAACATCATTATTGTTGTTATTATTGATGTAATTGTTAAGCTTAATTACATATTTTCAATAATAAAAAAAACACTGATCACAGGAAAAATGACAATATAACCTTCAAAAAATAGTTAAATCCTTTTTGGTTATTTACACTCAAAAAAGCTATTTTTAAAACAGCTTATCCAAACGCTTAATATGACTTTAAAAATAGAAAACGCATTTTTTCACATTTTTACCAAACACTTATTTGTGGCTTTTAAAATGGAGTTTTTAAAACGCAAGTTTTAAAAACGCTAGTTTTTAAAACGCACCTTTTGAAACAGCTTATCCAAACAGGCCCTATATTATATTAACTACTCATTCTTCCCATCTTTATTCAATGTGGGACTTCACTCACACGTGTAATCCAACACACATATTGCCAAAGAATTTTGGAATTCCTTCTTCAAGTTGATTATAATCAAGAATGAGAGTTTGAAGAGAATTCATGTTACTAGAAACATCTGGAATTGAACCTCCTAACTGGTTATAAGAAAGGTCAATCTTATACAAGCTCGTAATATTGTTGAACAACCACGAAAATATTGATTGAGTGACATGGTTATTAGAAAGATGAAGAGCAGTGAGAGATTTAGAAAAGTTGATTTGGGGAAGAGACGAGACACTACAAAAAAACGGGGCTATCCCAGCGTTTTCAAAACCGCTGGGATAGCCCCAAAAAGCGCTGGGATAGGGTCAAAAGGCCTATCCCAGCGTTTTTTTTTCCCGGCGCTTCAAACCGCCGCGCAGTGAATGTGGGTATAGGGTCGTCGGACCTGTACCGGCGCTTTTCAAAAGCGCTGGGACAGGCATACGCCCTATACCAGCGCTTTTGAAAGCGCTGGTATAGGCGTTTTAAATTTAATTCATTCAAAACCTCTACCAGCGCTTTTGAAAGCGCTGGAATAGGTACTACCTATGCCAGCGCTTTCAAAAGCGCTGGTATAGGCCTTGAATGAATATAATTTAAAAAGCCTATACCAGCGCTTTTGAAAGCGCTGGCATAGGTAATACCTATTCCAGCGCTCTAAAAAGCGCTGGTATAGGTCTTGAATTAATATAATTTAAAAGACCTATACCAGCGCTTTTGAAAGCGCTGGCATAGGCTGTACCTATACCAGCGTTCACAAAAGCGCTGGTATAGGTCGCGAATTAGTATAATTTAAAAGGACCTATGCCAGCGCTTTCAAAAGCGCTGGCATAGGTCCTTTTTTTTTTTATATAATTTTTTTAGCACCTATAATGTACCTAAAATTCATATTTTCCAATACCTATTTTATAACACTTGTAATGAACCACAATTCATATTTTCCAATAGCAAATACAATATCACATTAAACCAACAAAATAAATATATTTACTTATAATTATTTACAATAGCAAATACAATACTTATCGATGATGAAAAATCTTCAAATGTTGAAAAATCTGAACTTAATCATGGGTAATAATCAAGAATATCTTCAAATGTTGGGTGTAATGAAGAGCCATAATTTTGTTCAAACTCAGATCACATATCCCTGGATTTCATTTTTTGGAGCAAATATATATCCATGTCCTCACTTTCTGACTCATCCAACTCAATCTTCCCCTCATCAAACCCACCTCTAGCCCTCAATCTCTCATCATGGGCATTAAGTAATTGTCCTTGTACCATAAATTGCCATGCCCATTCTTCCAAAGGAACCATACATATACTTATCAATGATGAAAAATCTAAACTTAATCATGGGTAATAATCAAGTATGCCTTGAATTTGACTCCATAGCTTATGTTGAAAAAGCTTTAAAATGCTAGACCACTCCAATCACCTAGGAAACTAGTGTTCACGAAACTAAAAAATATAAGTCTAAGTCAAGTTAGATCCATACTTGGTCTGCCTAGGGCTAATCATTGAATACATCAATGCATGAGTATTACTCAAGTAGCAATAGATAAAAAGTAAACTTAGATGATCACATAAAAGATGGAATTATTAAGGAAATTCCAGCGAGAATGACTAAGTTCATCATCAATAATTATAGCACAATAGGAACAACACAATCAACACTCCCAAAATAAAATACACTGTCTTATATCTCCATGCAAGCAACCAGCTTGCTCCAAATCAACAACCCACCATAGCAGAATATTTGAATTTACTAAGAGGAGATAAAATAAATTCACACATAGTTGAACAATAATATCACAATATTCACAAGACAATCAACACTCCCAATAATGAAAAGTAAACCACCTTATATCACCATGCAAGCCACCCACTTGCTCCAAATCAACAACCCACCACAGCAAAAAATTTGACATATAATTATAGACTAATAAGGTATTATGAAGTAGATTTTACTCACCCTTTAGCAATTCATTGGTTTGCTCCCAAAAAGAGGAACTCAAACTTACGACAAGCTGCTAATCTTGCAAAATCTAAGTCTAAATTATAGACTACTAAGATAACTTAAAAGATGTAAATTAGGTGACTTCATGTCCAAAATCATGTAAAAAGAGAAGAAACTACTAAACTAAGTACATTGAGAGAACAAACTATAAACCAAAATAGGGAAAGGTGTGCAAAGATATACAAACCAAAAAATAAGCTCCAATATGAGCTATTTAATAATTTAATCATACGTAGTCAGAGAATGAGAGGTTAACTTACCAGTTGCTACCTTGCTTTGCTCCACGAGAGATGCCAAAGATGTTGCAGTAGCCACCAAATGTTTAATCTAGCAATTTAACAAATCCAATAGTCAGAATTGAGTTGTTTTTTATTTTAATAAAAAACACAATGACAAAGTAAAATAAAATTATCAACTAAATTGAGTGGAAAGATTAATGCATAGAAGCATTGTTAAAGGCGCTTGCTTGATTCATGTTTGAAATATTGATAAATTAGATGTGCCATAGCAGACTTGTAGTTCTAGTTGTAGTTGTAGCTCTCTCTCTCTTTCTCTCTTGGGACATATATTGATAGATGATGTATCTAAAATCTTGCACTCTCTTACACTATGCAAGTATTTTTACTATATATAAAAAAAAAAAGACTGCAAGAAGTCAAGAGCAAAACTCACTCATTAATTCAAAAGGAATAAAAATGGTAGAAATAATTACATTGTCAAATTGCAAAGGCAAGTTACATATTAAATAATACTATTTATACATTATTGTCATTTAGGTCAATTCAAATTGTTTGCAAATGTTAACTATATTTTTAGAACTAGTATACTTGGTCAACGCTACATTAAGTACTCAAAAAACAAAATTCAATGAGTTGGGTCCACTTCGGATGAAATGGTTGGCTAAGAAACCAGACATGAATTGACATAGATGAATGTAAGCCTTTAGTTTGACAGAAATGCCCTGCAAAGTACCATATTGGCAAAAAAGAGGGGGGGGGGGGTATATATATATATATATATAACGCAGCCAAGTCTAGATACTCAATAAGGATGGTGAGACAAGGACATTTGACCCATAACCTAAAAACCTACTAATAAAAGAAACGGCCATATTTTAGGCCATGAAATGAAAGGACCAAAATCAGAAAACCTTTCAGTTATTAGTACTAAATGCATTAGCCTTTTCACATCTCAATTACATCAAAATGTAACCAAAAATCATTGAAAGAACTCTTATAAGAAGACCTTACCACAATCGAATGCAATAACATGCTTCAATTTTATCTCTTCTTCCTGAAAAATAATCAACAAATAAAAACTAAATAATTGGTAAAACTGAACAACTAAAACAAGATTGTAGTTAAGGGTTAAAAAAACTTCACACTAAACTTGCAGAAGAAATACAGCAGAAGCAATAATACAAATGAACTTAGTAATATCATAAATAAGGGTGAAAAGTACCAACTCATCACTCATACCTTCACCCTCAGTTTCTTGGCTAGCTTAGATACATGACATTGAGAAAGCTCCCTACTTTGCTTATCCTAAACACAAGTAAAACTATAAAGGTAAAGAAACAAAATTTGTAGGCATAACTACAGTTGACATCGCTTAGAAATTCTTCATGTGATTAAGAAATTCTCCCAATTAAATCAAGGTATAAGAGTGTCAAAGACCCAGCATCCATATGAATAGACAAGCTCTTAAAGCAAGTACTAAAAAAAATAGTTTGTTTCTCAAATGTGTTTAATGTAAGACCCAATGAAGACATCCCTCATATTTAGCATTGCAAAAAAAATTAAACTTGTATATGATAATTAAAAAAATTAATAAAGCATATATTTATATATATATATATATAGACACACACACAAACCTAGTAAATTTGCAATACTTTCAATCTATATTATCCATTATTGTTTGCCTTAATGTGAACCATCACAAATTCCTATATTCTGCCAAAAAATTTAATTATTAAAAAGACAAAGAAAAAACTACCACTGGATTCTGTTCCCAAAGCCAGGGTTGAACTTTACAAAAATCTGAAGAGTTGAAACAAGACCACACCAATTTGAAAAACACACACAATACTGACACCAAACCCACAACTAGAATCTTCCAATATCCAAGAATTAAAGCACAAATAAGTTTGTCATTTTCATGGAACAGCAGAGTACTTTAACTCCATAATTAGGTCTATTACCCATGGACACTACTATCATGAGTGGTTATAAATTAAATTCCAAAATAGAGCAAATTTTTGTTAGCACTACTGCCACCTACAATTCCTCCAAAATAGAGCAAACTTTAACCAAAATCAAAAATAAAAAGCCATAAAATCAACTAAACTTTACCAAAACCAAAACCAAAACTAAAACCCACACAATCAACCAACAGTTACACAAACATATAGACATAACCCAAACCAAACTTCAACCAAAATCAAAACTAAAAAACCAGAAATTTAACAACAAATATATATACAAATATTGCTACAAAATAGAAATGAGAGCTAGAGAGACTTACCTTGCTTTGGGTAAACTTTAACCAAAACCAAAACCAAAACTAAAACCCACACAATCAACCAATAGTTACACAAAATAATACACATAACCCAAACCAAACTTCAACCAAAATCAAAACTAAAAAACCAGAAATTTAACAACAAATATATATACAAATATTGCTACAAAATAGAAATGAGAGCTAGAGAGACTTACCTTGCTTTGGGTAAACTTTAACTAAACCAAAACCCACACAATCAACCAATAGTTACACAAAAATATAAACATTACCCAAACCAAACATCAACCAAAATCAAACTAAAAAACCAGAAATTTTACAACAAATATATATACAAATATTGCTACAAAATAGAAATGAGAGCTAAAAAGACTTACCTTGCTTTGGGTAGAGTTTGTGGATTTGGGTATTATTTTTGTGCTTGAAATTTTGGAAAAGAAATGGTGGGTTTTGAGTAAAGAACAAGAGAGGAGAAGGGGAAGTGGGTTAAGGAAGAGGGAGAAGGATAGGGAGAGGGAGAATGAGAGGGAGAGGGAGAGAGAGAGAAAATGTGGGTGAGAGGAAAACATCTGAACTAAAGAACTGGGAACCCAAAAACGAGAGGCCAAAGTGGTGGGAAGGTGAAAAAAATAAGTGGGAAGTCTGAAAATTTTTAAGTGGTACGAGGGACCTATCCCAGCGTTTTTGGAGGCCTATCCCAGCGCTTTCGGAAACGCTGGAATAGGTAAACCCTATTCCAGCGCTTTCAAAAGCGCTGGGACAGGCCCCTTCGTTCCCTTATGGAGGAAGGCCTATCCCAGCGCTTTTGGAAGCGCTGGGACAAGCCCCTCCATTCCCTTATGGAGGAAGGCCTGTCCCAGCGCTTTTAGAAGCGCTGGGATAGGATCACCCTATTCCAGCGCTTCCAAAAGCGCTAGGACAGGCCCTTCCGTTCCCTTATGGAGGAAGGCCTGTCCCAGCGCTTTTAGAAGCGCTGAGATAGGGTCACCCTATTCCAGCGCTTCCAAAAGCGTTGGGACAGGCCCCTCCGTTTCATTATGGAGGAAGGCCTGTCCCAGCGCTTTTGGAAGCGCTGGGATAGGTCCCATATAGGTTATTTTTTTATTTTTTTTATATTTTTTTTCCAACATAGAATTTCTCCTCTATCTATATTGATAGTTAATGAAAATTAACTATATTTATGCATTTAGTAGTATAAAAAAAATTATATTTATTTTTTAAAAAAAATATGCAATTTGGTGAAGTCACTGCATGGTCATTTTATTAATGAGCTATGAAATAAAATTTAAAAACAAAAAACAATCACATATACTCAATAAAATTCACCACAGAACTTTCTAAAAAAATATCACACAACAAAAATTATCACACATTCTATCTCATTTAAAAAAAAAAAAAATCATAGCTAATATTAAATTTATGTAAAAATTTTAATATATGATTAATTACGTTTACTTTTTTAAACAAATAATATGACTAATTAGATGGTCAAATTGAGAGAAGAATATATATAGTCATATAGGTACACAACACATGTCCATCACGTGCCATTCTTAGATTTGAAATTTAACTGTTGGATTTGAAGAGTGTAATGAACTTTAATCGTTGGATTTGATGACATGGCTATTAATCTTTGATCACCTTGAAATTTTTTAAGTTTGAAAAATATATGAAGATAATGTAATCTAACGGTAGGTTTGTCAAAATTTACATTGAATTAAGAAATATATTGTTGGGTTCAAGTTGCACTTAATGTAACTCTAAAAAATGTTACACCAATCAATAACTTATTATTGAGTTCATATTTTGAAAATCCAACCGTTGGATTACATGGTCTATATGTTCTTAACATGCATACCAATTTTCATGCCAATCGGATGTAATTTACCATTTGATCTTAGCTGCTCATCTTTTATGCGTTATTTTAAACTACAAAAACTTGAATTTAAACAATTGATTGATGACATGACTATTAGTCTTTGATCACCTTGAAATTTGCATGAAAAATATATGAAGATAATGTAATCTAACAATAAGTTTGTCAAAATTTACATTGAATTTAGAAATATAGGGTTGGGTTCAAGTTACACTAGATGTAACTCTAAAAAATATTACACTAATATAACTTATTATTGAATTCATATTTTGAAAATCCAACCGTTGGATTACATTTTCTATATGTTCTTAACGTGCATGCCAATTTTCATGCCAATCAGATGTAATTTACCATTTTATCTTAGTTGCTCATCTTTTATGCGTTATTTTAAATTACAAAAACTTGAATTTAAACAATTGATTGATGACATGGCTATTAATCTTTGATCACCTTGAAATTTTGTAAGCATGAAAAATATATGAAGATAATGTAATCTAATGGTAGGTTTGTCAAAATTCACATTGAATTAAGAAATATATGGTTGGGTTGAAGTTGCACCTGATGTAACTTTAAAAAAGGTTACACCAATTAATAACTTATTATTGAATTCATATTTTGAAAATCCAACCGTTGGATTACATGTTCTATATGTTCTTAACATGCATGCCAATTTTCATGTCAATCGGATGTAATTTACCATTTGATCTTAGCTGCTCATCTTTTATGCGTTATTTTAAACTACAAAAACTTGAATTTAAACAATTGATCGATGACATGACTATTAATCTTCGATCACCTTGAAATTTTGTAAGCATGAAAAATATATGAAGATAATGTAATCTAACGGTAGGTTTGTCAAAATTTACATTGAATTAAGAAATACATGGTTGGGTTCAAGTTGCACTTGATGTAACTCTAAAATATGTTACACCTATCAATAACTTATTATTGAATTCATATTTTGAAAATCCAACCGTTGGATTACATGTTCTATATGTTCTTAACATGCATGCCAATTTTCATGTCAATTGGATGTAATTTACTATTTGATCTTAGCTGCTCATCTTTTATGCGTTATTTTAAACTACAAAAACTTGAATTTAAACAATTGATTGATGACATAGCTATTAATCTTTGATCACCTTGAAATTTTGTAAGCATGAAAAATATATGAAAATAATGTAATCTAACGGTAGGTTTGTCAAAATTCACATTGAATTAAGAAATATATGGTTGGGTTCAAGTTACACCTGATGTATTTTGGAGGTATTTCGGTCATTTCGATTTTTTGGGGGTATTTCAGTCATTTTTTATGTTTCGGGGGTGTATTAGTCCTTTTCTGGGTGTCGGTTGTGTTTTTGGACATTTTTTTTATCTTTTTGGGGGCATTGTGGTCATTTATCAAACTTATAGGGGTATTTTGGTCTTATTCAAATAATCGAGGCTATTTTGGCTAGTTTTAGGCACAAGGGGTACTTCGGTCCGTTTCGATGTCTTAGAGGGTGCTTGGGTCATTTTTTATGTTTTGGGGGTATTTTAGTCATTTATTAGGTTTAGGGGGTATATCAGTATTTTTTTAGGAATCGGGGGTGTTTTTGCTCTTTTTCGATGTTTTGGAGGGTATGTTGGTCTTTTTCTAGGTTTAGGGGAGTATTGGTCATTTGATAATTAATAAATCCCTCTACAAGTATAAGTGCTAGAGTAGAAATTTTATCTTGTAAATAATAATTAAAAAAAAAAAAAACCCTTTAGGTGACCTATCCCAGCGCTTTAAAAAGCGTTGGGATAGGTCTTTCTCCATAAGGGAATGAGGGGACCTGTCCCAGCGCTTTTGAAAGCGCTGGGATAGGGTCACCCTATTCCAGCGCTTCCAAAAGCGCTGGGACAGGCCCCTCTGTTTCCTTATGGAGGAAGGCCTATCCCAGCGCTTTTGGAAGCGCTGGGATAGGGTCACCATATTCCAGCGCTTTCAAAAGCGCTGGGACAGGCCCCTCTGTTTCCTTATGGAGGAAGGCCTATCCCAGCGCTTTTGGAAGCGCTGGGATAGGGTCACCCTATTCCAGCGCTTCCAGAAGCGCTGGGACAGGCCCCTCGGTTCCCTTATGGAGGAAGGCCTGTCCCAGCGCTTTTGCAAGCGCTGGAATAGGATGACCCTATGCCAGCGCTTCAAAAAGCGCTGGGACAGGCCCCTTCGTTCCCTTATGGAGGAAGGCCTATCCCAGCGCTTTTGGAAGCGCTGGAATAGGGTCACCCTATTCCAGCGCTTCCAAAAGCGCTGGGATAGGCCTTCCTCCATAAGGAAACAGAGGGGCCTGTCCCAGCGCTTCCAAAAGCACTGGGATAGGCCTTCCTCCATAAGGAAACAGAGGGGCCTGTCCCAGCGCTTTTGAAAGCGCTGGTATAGGATCCCCTATTCCAGCATTTTCAAAAGCGCTGGGACAGGTCTCCTCATTCTCTTATGGAGAAAGACCTATCCCAGCGCTTTTGGGCGTCCTATACCAGCGTTTTTTAAAAATGCCGCTATAGGCTTCCTATTACAGCGGTTTGTAAAGCGCCGGGAAAAAAACGCCGCAATAGGGTTTCCTATACCAGCGCTTTCAAAAAACGCTGGTACAGGCTTATCTATAACAGCGGTTTTGAAAAACGCTGGGAAAAAAACGCTGGGATAGGACGATTTTTTTGTAGTGAGAGATCAGTGATGGGAGGAAGATCACAACTCGCCAATTCCAATCTTGATAGTTTAGGGAGATGACTCACAACTTCCAACCAATCATTGGCTACACTGAGATTTATGGAACTTAGGTCAAGCTCTTCTATTAAAGACAGACGGGATAGCCATTCGAGATTTTCAACAATTTTCAAATCATTATTATTCAGATAGAGATTTTGCAAGAGTGAGAGGTTTCCAAGTTGAAGTGGAATTGGCCCATTGAGATTGGCCTCAGAGAGATCAAGGGAATTTAAGTTAACGAGAGAACCGATAAACTTTGGAATATGGCTTTGATTAAAATCATTGTTACTGAGATCCAGAGAAGTCAAATAAGGCAATTCAAGCAATGAAGGACTAATCATACCTCGCAAACCATATGAACCAAGGTATAGCTCAAGTACATGACCTGTTTGGTCGTCGCAGTAAACCCCGTCCCAATTGCAGCAATTCTTTTCATCTTCACTCCCCCAAGAAGAGAGATTGCCCTGGTAGCCTTCAACAAAGCCTTTTTTGAACTCAAGGAGGGCTTGTCTCTGCTTCTCTATGCACTTAACGTTGTCATCTCCAACACCTGAAGTGAATCCAAGGGCTGGTTTCAAATGTAGTAAAAGCGTTAAAAACGCATAGAGAAGTTTTAGGGACCTTCCACTACCCATGACCTTTATCATCGCCTATGAAAAACAATTAAACTTGGGATCAAGAAGAGGGGAAGCACAACTAAAACATTCAGTGCAGCGACTCTGATTTTTTTTTCCCCCTCACTTAAGCTCACAGAAGCCCCAGCATAATTAATTATTTATAGCAATATCTGCATGGAAAAAGATAAACTAAAAAAAAAAAAGCTTAAACAGAGGGCGCGTATTGCAAAAACAGGGGTTCAAAATCAAGCTGACTCTTAAAGTCTTTGATTTGAATTTAAAATGACTGAAGTTTGAAAAATGATCTCATTCTTTTGTTAGCGTTCCGTTAATTGGGTTGACGGAAAATACATGTTCTTCTTGCAAGCTCATAAGGCCAACCAGACTTTCCAATCCCCATACCAATATAAAAGGAAAAAGAAGGAAGAAAAAGAGGAAAAAGTCTAACCGAAAGTTGATAGTGTTTTCTTAGCAAGTTTTGCAAATTTTTCATTGACTTGTTTTACACTTTTACCGTTAAAACAACTCCCCACCCGAGCGACAGCACTTGGACACAAAAGATAAAAGTAGCCAAGGGATAAAAGGGAAAGGAAGAAAAAGAGTAGAAGAGAGACCGAATAGAAAAAAATTTGAAAGGAAAATGTTGAACCCAAAGTTGAAAGTTGTGTTTCTCTTCACGTGGCAATTCCCCTTTATCATGATTAATGGAGCATAAAGTAGAATATAAAAAATAGGATACAAGATTTATATTCAAAACTGTATATAGTATACTTTGGGTCTGTTTGGATAGAGCTTATTGTTGCTGAAAACTGATAATTGTTGCTGAAAATACTGTAGCAAAAAATTTAAAAAACGCGTATGTAAGTAATTAAACGCGGATACTGTAGCGGAGCTGAAATCACTGTAGCATATAAATACCAAACTTCTAACTCTTTTTACCTTTCCTCATCTATTCACTCCTCACCGTACCCTAGCACGCCTGTGCCAAGAGATCTCCATGCCCACCAGAGAAATCTACAAGGAAGACCTACATCGGTCCGACGCCGGCGAAGAGCTCAGGTGAGAAATCCACGAGGAAGACCTACATCTGTAGCCGATTGAACCCAAAAATGAAATTTTTTTTTTGAGAGAGAGAGAGAGTGTGTGTGTGTGTGAGCGAGAGAAGAGAGAGAGATTATCTGGGTTTCTGGATCGGCCATTTCCAACAGGTTAGCTTTTTTTTTTTTTCTCTCTCTCTTTCCCTGAAGAATATCTTTCTCTGTACAACTTACTATGTCTTTGGCTTAATTTGCTGGTTTTAGATTGTGTATTAAGAACAGCTTATTGAGTTTTTGATATAAAGGAATGCAAACAAAAAAAGGTTGTTAATTTGTACTGTTGATTATTCTTCGATCAATTTGTAGAAGAAAGATTTTGTTTCAGTTTAGGAGCAGATTTTCAACCATGTAATGTAATAACCTTAATTCCTTATGAGGTACGAAAAGATATTGGCAATGTTTTCTCTGTAAAGAAATTTATAAGCTTTGATTTTGACATATTTAGATCCATTAACTGATGGCTTTCCTATTGCAAGATTGTTTGGGGAAAAGCTAATAAAAGACGGCATAAAAGCTTTATCGTTTGACTAAACGTAAGTTACCTTTCTCTAATAGTCTCATGTCATTTCCTTCAACCTCAGACATATTCAGTTGCCAATACTCTGTAACTCTCTCACAATTTCACTTTTTTTTTTTATTAATTTTTTTTTAAGTTTTAGATTATGGGAATTGTTTCATTGAAATTTCTATTTTTTTCTTTTGGGCTGTGAAGATGTTTGTTTGACATGTATAGTCAATTCTTTTTTTTTTTTTTAATTAAATTTATTAATTTCTGATTTCTCTGTTTTTTGGGTTTCTCTGTTTTCATGCTTTTAGCTGCTGAATTATATAATAAAACAGTTTATTTTAAAATATTTTCTCCAAAACCCAGTCTGGGTTTTTTAAGAATTTATGTTTATGTGCAACGTGTTATGACCCAATTGAAGAAAATTGAGGTTCTGGTTCATTCCTACTTACTGTTAATAGTTCTGTGTATTTCAATGGGCTCCAGGCGGTTGTGTGGAAGAAAGTTGTGATTTTTGCTTTGTAATCTTATGGATTACACTGTACAGAAACTTATTATAGGATCAATAAGAAAGCAACACACAGTAGTCAGTCAATGTACACTTTCTTTTTCCTAGTCTTTGCTATTTCCACCACTCAGACTTCAAATAACGACTTCCAGGTCAAAAGTCTTGGAGAATCAAACAAACAAAACTAAACTAGACCCTTTTTTTTTTATGCTAAATGTAAAACTTACGCATTAAGTTTCATCAGAACTTACTCCTAAAGTTTCATGAAAACTTGGACTGAACTGTGGTTGAATTCTTGTGCTTTTTAATTTTTGCTTTTCTTTTGATGGGTTTCTCATATACAGCTTTTGTGTTCTTTAGATTACAACTCTTTTAGAGAGAGAGAGAGAGAGAGAGAAATATATATATATATATATATATATGTTTGAAATTTCATCTGTAATCTTCATCCATTTTTGCGAAAAAATAACATTTTGATTCGTTTTATGCTATGGTTTTGTATTGAAAGGTGTTTTTCCCTAACAAAGATTATACCAATTTGTAACTTGAGCTCTTTCAGTTGTACTTTCACTCTTCTCAGCTGAGAAAACAGAGCATTGGGGTTTTTGGACTGAGGATAGCGGCAATTTTGTTTAGCTTTCAATTTAAGCATCTGGGAAATTCAATTTGGGGGTTTTCTTTGCTGTTCATGTATTGCTTATTGGTGTTTTACTAATACAGAGCCTATATATATGTGCTCTGTCAAATTATTGACACTAATATTTTAGCAGATGGGACATGCTTTTAGAAGAAGATGAAGTTTCCAGTGTAACATAAGAAAGAAACTCTTGTAACAAGAATTAAAAGATTACAGTATACTTAAGTCTGAATGTGTTTTTTGGAGATTGATTGATATTGTCCATGGAACTATAAGTCTTCAAATACCTGTCTCACAGCTGAGTGCTATCTCTACCAAGTTCAATACCATAGTTTTGTGGTATATTTTTTTTTGCTTATTTTATAAATTGATGTTAATATTTCATCTGACTGTGACACAGCTTGCTCAACAGTCCTCTTAAAAGTTTTCTTTTGCTAAGAAGTCTTTTTAAACTTTAGAAACAAAAACTTGAGGAATAGGAAGCAGTAATTCTGGAAGTCTTGTCACTTCTTTATAATGGTGGCGAGGGAGATTATAAGCCCAGTTCTTTCAAAAACAACTTTGGTTAACTTGACAATGGCTTGAATGGTGAAATTGTTCACTATATCCATGTGACACTCCGGATTTTATATAGGATTCTCATGTATTTCATTCTTTAAAGAAGGGGGGGGGGGGGGGGGGGGGGGGGTCCTCTGGATGACTAGAACTCTGAGGCGAATTTTTTTGCTTAAAATGCCAGCTTATTTCCACCAGAAGCTTAGTTATAGCTTTAAAACCTCACTTGTCTAGGTAGAGTTATACTTCTACGCAGCTTACTTTTTAAACAAAATAAACTCATCCAAACTCACATTACTGCCACTTTGGGTTTATATATGTGACAGGAGGAGCCCAATATCAGTAGCAGCAGCTGTAATTTTATATGATAACTCAGCTATCAGATGACAAGAAGCTTCTCAAAGGTTAGAAAGATAGATTGATGTTACTGTTCCTAATTATGAATTTGATAAATCTAACAATTACTAAACCCTGTGGGTGCAGACATATCTCTTTCCACTGGAGTGGCTGAAGGGACCATGAGGAATTCCTACAAGGATCTTTATCCCTATGCTTTAAGGCTAATACCAAGTTGGTATGCGAAGGAGGAAGATCTTGCGAACCTCTGCAGCCCATAAAATATTTTAACGACTGGTGCACTGATTTGCAGCATTTTTGAGTTAGATGCTGCTTCTGCTATTTTGGACATGGAAGAACTTCTATTTTGGACATGAAGCACTGATGTAGCAAGTTGGTGTGTGAAAGTAGTATAGTTGGTGGAAGGTTAAAAACTCAGAGTTTGACATTTGTATCTAGATCTTCTGTTCTTGTTATTTGATGGGTAGGGAAAAACTTAGAGCCTAACCGTTGTGTTAGTTTTCCTTTTGTTGTAAATTATGCAATGCTGCATATCATTGTACAAATTATAGCCACTTCAAGCAGCTTTCAAATTTTGTGTCAAACATTGGGATTGAATCCAAGGTTCTTGCCAGATCAAGATGCTTTGTGTTATTTTAGTTTCAGTATTTTCATACATTTGTTTGCTTGTAGTTTGCTTGTACTATGTTAAGATTGGTTAATCTCAGGTACCATACTCCTTGCTGAAAAGATAAAAACAAATAGGAATGCTGAAATCTTGTACCATCTTAATTCTAAATCCATGAACAGTACGCGCAAGAAGGGGCTTGTGGAGATATTTTGCTTCAGCTCTTGCAAAAACGGTGCGCAGAACTTAATGAAACGGTGCGTACTTCTTTAATAAATGAAACGGCGCTACAGAAACTTGAGTTTTTCTCATTTGCGTTTCCTCAGCAGCTTCCTGCGCGTGGGTCCCAGCAGCAAAACGTGGAACGCAGCATTACGTAACTTCACGTGCTATCCAAACTGATACTTTATATATTCTGTATAATTTCCTTTACATGTGAACGTGTATACATCAGCCTTGAATATATAGACTTAAATAGTTGTCCTAATGGGGACAAGGGATCTTGTTTGAGACTAAAATCATGGAGAATTATGTTGTCCAAGATTTTGTGTCTATGATTTTAGTCTCAATCAAGGATAAGATTAGGTTAGAATCAATGTTATATAGATGCCAACAGATAAGGCATACTAAAACCAAAGAAAGTTTAGAAGCACATTTAATAAAATCTCACAATATTTCCATAACACTTTTATTTTGAGTTGTGATACATTCTAATATGATATTTTTATTTTGTTTTAACGTATATGGTATAGTAAATTGACACCTTAGCTTGCTGTAAAAATATTATGAAATTTTGTTGTATCCATAAAAAAAAAACTCAACTAAGAAGGGCATGCAACTTTATTTTGCTACAAAAGCAGTAAAGCACCAATCAAATTAGACTAAGACAGGAGATTTGGAATTTTACATTTTTTGACGATTCGGCTGTATTGTGATTATGAGTTGGGCCGCAGCAAGTGGTGAATGCGTGGACATTGGGAAAAAGTGATAGCCCTAAAGGGCTTGCTTAGGGATTCTTTGGTCGAATTGTAAGATTTTTTTTTCATTAAAAGACTTAATGTTGTCTACATAGTGTTTATCCTAATTATTTAATTATTACATATTTAGTTTTATTTTTTTATTTGATGATGGGAATCATAGATAAAGACCTATTCAATCAGGAGTTTATTTATAAACAGAATTTGGTAAATAGACTTTTTTGATGAACTGATAGTTGAAAATTAACTTTATGTGATACTCCTTGATGGAAAGGGTATAAATAGAGAACTAATGTCATTTGAAGAGAGGGTCCAAAATTGGTGAATCTTTCGAAGAAAGCACAAATGCAATGGTATGCTTCCATTAACATAGGACTTATTGGAACATAGGATTTGAACAATTAACTATGGCAGATCTTCCCCAAACCATGCTGGTACGTTTCCAAAGAATTTTTTTCTTTAATAGGTCAAGGAACTGCAATTTCTGAAAGATAAAAGGTAAGTTATATGCATATCCAACATTTCTAGCTCAGACAGTGAACCCAAAGAGCTTGGAACTTCCCATAGAAATTGTTGCCAGCAAACTCAAAATAGCTAGGTAGGCTATTTCATAAAACAATTAGCAAGTCGTTTGGGTAATAGGTTATCTGGGATTCAGATCCTCTAGAGTTTTTAGGGGTACTCTACCAATAGATTTCCTTAAATCCTAACAATTCTTTAATGATTTAATGGTCTAGATTTTGCCATATCAGCATTCCACTAACAATAATCTTAAAATAATATAATAATGTTGAAAACAAAACAATTAATATTATTATTAATGAAATGCTGATATGGCAAAATCTAGGACCATTAAATCATTAAATAACGATTAAAATTTAAGGAAATCTACTTAGTAGAGTACCCTAGGAACTCTAGAGGATCTGAATTCGGTTATCTGATATAGGTCTAGGCATTTTAACAACCAACCATTAATTTTACAAACAGACAAAATTGACTAGGAAAATCGATTTTTGGAGAGGTTCAATATAGAGAGATCAGTGGGAAAAAGTGGTCGTGGACCCTCTAGCTAAATGATTAGCACTCAAATTAATTGCTAGAGCATTGTAATTTATCGGTTAGTAGAAAGTACTACTACTGCCACCAAATGGTGCAACGTTAGAGTTTAGAAACTATTTTACAAAATTTTTTACAAACTACTAATATGATAAGTGATTATTAAAAGAAAAAATAAATTAAAAATAAAAAAAATAAAAAAAAAAGAAGAAGAAGAAGAAGAAGAAGAAGAAGAAGAGAGTAATGGCAATGGTAGGGCTAGATAAAAATGAGTAAAAAATTATCACAATCAATAGTGGTAGAAGTATTTATGTATATAGCATTACTCTTTTTGTCCCAAAAAATTACAATTTGGTCCCAACTCTGTATGTTTCAGTTTAACCATTAAACAACTCCTAGTCCCCACTCAGAATCCCAATATCATAAGGTGAATAGTTTTATTTATTAAAATAAATTGAAAATCCCAGCGACATCACTTGGACAATTTGGGCACATGAGAGATGAAACTCATGAAAGTAGGAATAAAAAAGGAAAAAGAGGAAAAAGTAGAACCGGAAGTTGAAGCTAGTTTTTTCTTAGCAAGTTCTGCAAAGATTTTCTTGACTTGTTTTGACACTTTTACCGTTTAAACTACTCCCCACCCAAGCGACAGCACTTGGAAAATTTGCATTTGGACGCAAAAGATAAAAGTAGCCAAGGGATCAAAAAGAAAGGAAAAAAAAAGGCAAGGGAGACCGTTTAGGAAAAAAAAAAAAATAATTGAAAGGAAAATGTTGAACCCAAAGTTAAAAGTTGTGTTTCTCTTCAGTTGCTAATTTTCCTTTATCATTATTGATCGATGGAGCATAACATGGAATATAAAAAATAGTAGGCAAAAATATACTTTGGCCCTTACCTTTTGGGCCGATTTCTATTTTAGTATTTAAATTGATTTTGCTACTAACGTAGTTTCTAAAAAAGAAAATCAATTTTATTTTAATTTTTGTCATCAACTCACTAACAGAAAAATTCTACATAGTAGACGGAGTGCATAGATAGCATGTTAGATACTAACGTGGCTAATAAAATAATATTAAAAATTAGCATACATGCCAGCATTTTAATAAATAAAAAAAGTCACCTTAGAAAATTAAAAAATAAATAATGAAAATTTTTTTTTGAAGCCAAAATAAATTATTTTTAAAACCTTAATCTAATTTTTTTTTTTTTTTTTTTTTTTTTTTTTGCTTTTCATTATTTCTTCGGAAGAACATTGTTCTTCCTCTTCCCCAGAAGATGAACTTCATGTTCTTCGCCAAATCAAGACAACCCCAACTGGCCAACATTCATAATCAATCTCAGCACAGAAAATTTTAACACATTCAACATTGAAACCTCTAAAAATCAAACCCATAAATCCAAGAAATAGACCCATAAACCCATAACCAAATACTCTTTCACATTCATCTA
>CM043323.1:15241676-15341095 GCA_023736055.1 Quercus glauca | reverse complement strand
TAGTAGTGCACGCTGTGCTTCAGCTTCCTCTATCCTAAATTTTAGAAAAATAAAATAAAAACATATAGAGTTTAGTCTAGGTCTTTTTGTTTACAATAGAAGAAAAGGAAAAAAAAAAGGGGGGGGGGGGGGGGGGGGGTGTGCTAATATTTTTTTTTATAAAAGCATTTCCATGAATGGAAGTCCTTCTTACTTATCAAAAAGAAAAATGAATGGAAGTCCTTCTCTCCTCTTATAAGGAAAACATATTCCCATATATAGTTTTATTGAATGAAGTGATGCACCATGATTTAACATAATATCATGCAAAATAAACCATACTGGACCTGAAAAATTTAGATTAGACAAGAATACTTTTTTTTCAAGATTGGTTAGATTAATAAGATGAAATAAATTTTTTATATTTATTTCATTCTTTTAGTTCCCATTTGTTACACTTTTTTATTCATTAAACCCATTAAAAAATTTCAAATAGATAAATTTTAATATTCCTTCATTTGACAAAAAACTAGTGACTTCTTGCTTCTATAATCCTATATTAAAAAAATTTACCTTATCAGTAGACATTACCCATCTAAAGCAAGGGATGCCAAGTGCCATGCCCAAAACTTTAGCCTCTTTTATCATGCATGAAAACTTGGACCCCATATTTCTTCGTAGAGAGGTCAGTCAGGTAACATTTTGCAAGTTTCTATCAACTTGAGTAACCTGCCTTCATAAACCAAATGAAGTTAGTATGAAGAACTTTCCCACCCCAAAAAAAAAAAAAAAAAAAAAAAAAAAAACCCAAAATAAGTTCAAAAGAAAGTAAACAACGTACAGTGATTGCATTTGCACACAAGGATTCTCACCTCACTTCCTGAATTTAAGCGGCGTCTATAAGTCGATAACTTAATAGCAGGAATTGATCCATCTACTGTCTACAGGCAGCAAATATTACTTAAAATTAAGATATGTGGTCAAATGCCATGCTCTAAAAGCAATGACATCTTAACTGAATAAATTGTTTTCATACACTTCATAGACAAGTAAAATCACAAACTCGGACATCTATGCAAACTATTCCTAAAAGTCAAGAGCCACATTAGTCATTCTTTGACCAAAAACCAAAAACCCAATCTTCACAATAAGTAAAAGATTAAATTAAAAACCCACATCTAGTTTTAAAAGTAAATGACAGAATTGAAGAAAACCCAGAAACACAAAAGCATATGAATTAAGTACCTGTAACAAACACAATGGTGCAATTAACAGCAATGAGAGATCTGAGGCGGTGAAAGAGACCTCTGAGATAAACCTTCTCTTTCATGCAAGAGAGATCTATGCACACCCTCTTGTTCCTAAAAACCAAACATAAATTCCAAAAGAAAAATAATTATTAGGGTCTGTTTGGTTGGCGAGAAAAAAAGAAAAGAAAAGTGGAAAACTTACTGGAGTATTCTTGCATGATTCCAAGATATCCCACAAGTTCTTCACATCCATACAGAAGTTGAAAGCTCGAAGTTTTATTATTTATCCGTTAAAAATATGAAAATGGCGAATGTGATTTGTGCGGGTTCTTTTGCCAATGGATCAGATTTGGGCCATTTTTATGGTTTTACAAAATTTGGTTCTATTGGGCTGGACTTTTTTTTCTGCTTTCTTAGTTGGACTAGAATTTTCTTTTTCATAGTTTGAATTAGGATTTTATGTTTTTTTTTTTTTTTTTTTCCCTAATTAAGTCGTTTTCTCTTCTCTAAGAAGAAGTAGAACTGTGTTATTTTGACTTATTTCATCTCTTAAAGGATTAAATCCTTCCTATAAATACTTTATAGAATGAGAAGGATGATGAGAAGTTGTATTTTAAGCAAAGTTAGAAAATGCAATTTGCCATATAACCTTTTTTTATTAATAAAAGTTTCTTTTGAAATGTTTTCTTTATTATTTAGCTTATTTTATTGTAAATTTAAGTTTTGTAGAAGATTTATAAGCATTGAGAAACCAAAGAAAATAATAATTAGTAATTTAACCGAAGAATAAAAAAATAAAATAAAAAACCGAGTTCTAAAGTCCTTGACAACAAAATAAACCAATGCCATTGGGTTTCAAAGTCTTCTCAATGTGTATCAATACATTTTCTTTGAGAAAATATTATTAAAATTAGAAATTGTTAACAACATTAAACAAAAAATACTAAACATATTTCATCAAAATTGTGGTGGAACATACTTTTGGGTTTGAGGATTTATAATAAACATAGTAAAACCATGCCTTGAAATTTGCCAACTCATTATCAAGATCCTCTGCAACAAAAGAAAAGTAAATCCACATGGAATATGCTTAAAATAATTGTAAATATGAATCTCAAACCCACATACAACATACTTCTTAAAACTTGACATATGTCAAAATTCATCATCTACCACTATAAATTGAAGAAGGGATAAAGTATACAACATACAAATTAGCTTTAACACAAATCAAGCAAGACATCTTTTGTAGCATTGAGATCCCAAATATAAAAGATTACCAAATTTAATCTAGACAAATATTAAAATTGAAATTCATTTTATCAAATTTCAGAAAAATGGTCATGTCATTATTTTGTTAAGCAATTTGACCTATATGCCAAAGGTTCAACCTTTAACGGTTCTAAACGGCATCAAAGAAAATAAATCAATTTCTGAAGTTCTTTTGATATCACCAAAATGCTTCTCATTCAATTAATGATATCTCATTTTAAGAATGTATTAGAGTCAGATTAAGCAATATGCTAGTCTCAATCATGCAGTAAAAGAGAAACAAATAAAATGAAAGAGCCAAAGTCAAGTTCACATCTTGATAAACTTTAGCTTTGGCAGTATCATCCATTAGCTTTTGAACATCTGCTAGGTTAATGAATGACTTTAATTGTATAATTACCAACCTTCAAGCTATCAAAGACATCTTTCTACTTGCTTGCCAATTCAATATTTGTCAATTGAACTAAATTTGTAGTTGGAGTACGTACAAGTTTTCTTAAACAATAGAATCAAAAGAGACTTGAAAGCAAGTTCAAAAAAATAGGTGCAATCCATAAAAGCCAGTAATTCAAATATAACAATGAAACTTCCTAAATATATATGTATTAGTAATTCCAAATTAGCTATTTGAGCCCATGTCCAATCAAAGATGCTAGGACATATGAGTATTATTCTTTAGATTAAATTCTCATTTTAAACATATTGGGCGTAAATTAATGACTTAGATTTGAGAAGAACACATTCCAAACCAACTTAGATCTCCGGGAACTCTTTTTTCTCTCTTCTTTTTTCTTTTTGTCTTCTTCTTTTTTCTCTACTATATGTATTGGATTTCTTCAGTACACAAATAAGGATAGCCCTTTGTACTTCAACTCATCACTCCCCATTTTTCTTATTTCTTTGAGCTAACATCTACTCCCTCAAGTTGTGGAAGCTATTTTTGCAAGCTTAAATAGTTGCTACCCTTTCACACTTGCTAGTTTGAAGCTTTGGACTTGACCTTTCTGCATGTACCTTTTATTTGTTTGGGTCAAGAGAAGAACACAGGTTGCTTGCAACCAAAATAAGTTTCTAATTTCTTACTCTCCATTTATATTTCTACACATCTGCATATAATCTTGCTTAATGTATTTGTTGGCATGGATTTAAAAGTATACATAAATTAAGTTGGGCATAGATAGATATGTTTGTTTAATACTGTCAAACATACTTGCTTGGAATTGCTTATAGTTATCTAAACATATTTTCTTCATATGTATTCGTATATACTTCATAGCCTAACATATTTTCTCACATTTATTTATGCTTCATAACTCAAATCATGCTAAAATAATCCATCCATAAAAGCCAGTAATTCATTTTAAGTTAGAGAAACAAAATCCAGATAAATAATGTTTGTTGGCAACATTTGTCATGAACCCACAAATCGTATGGAAAATGCCATAGAAAAAAAAAACATTATTTAAGAATTTTATCAAACAATTTATGTACATATAAAAGAAACAACACTTAATGAAAATGTACAATCATTGAAAATGGTATTTTACACGAGTTTAAAATAGTAGCACAAAAGTCATGAATCATTGCAAAATTCAATTGTAACAACAAAACTTCCTAAACATATATGTATTAGTACTTCAAAATTAGTTATTTGAGCCCATATTTGATCGAAGTTGCTTAGACATTTAAGTGCATATGAATATTATTCCTTAGATTATATTCTCATTCTAAACAGACTAGGCGTAAATTAACAATTTAGATTTAAGAACACATTCCAAACCAACTTAGATCTAGGGCTAGGGGACTTCTTTTCTCTCTCTTCTTTTTGTTTTTGTCTTCTTTCTTTTTCCCTACTCCTTTCTTAATCATAGCAGCTCTCGCTGTTCTTTTCTTCCAATTCCTATGCATTAGGAACAAAGTAAGAGAGGTTTGATTATAATTTTTTCAGTACATTAATATAAATGATTTTAGCTCTATATATGTAAAAAAAATGTATTTAATATTTAGTGCCTCTCTTCGCTCATGTTAGCGCCTTTCGTCACCTCAAGCGATACAAGACTTTAGCGACTCAAAGTCACCTTTCACCTTTGGCGACATTGCCTACATCGTCTCATCTACAAGGAGTTGTGAAAATTCTTTAAATTTACCTACATCATCTCATCTACATGATATTAATGAACAATGGCATGCTCATATAAAAATAGATTAAAATTTGTCCAATCAACTATTGTGAAAACTATTATGTTCATAATATTTCTGATGAAATTATTGTCTTCAAAAATGAGACTTTGCTTTTTATAGTGGAAGACTTCTAAAGTACAAGCTTTTGATAGTGGAAGATTTCTTTCTTGTAGTGGAAGACAATTCAAATGGGTTGATGTTTTGTGATTTGTGAGAAAGATGAGTGTGTTGCTTTTTGTAGTCTAAACTCTATGAACATTGATCACGAATTGATTGGAAATTTTGAATGCTTTCGATAAGACGAAATTATTATTATTGTGTGATTTTTTTCCCTATATTTTTAGTTTTTCTCAATTTGGTTGCCCTAAAAAGATTTTTGGATGTTTTAATTTTTGTAAAAATATTTTTTTGCTGATTTGGATTTTTTTAATAATTAAAATGCTGATTTGTTATTTTAATATTATTTTATAAGCCACATCAATTTTAGTTGTGACAACTGTGCACATCATTTGCCACGTAGGCGTTTTTCGTTAGTGAATTAATGGTAGGAACCAAATTGATTGCATATTGAAAATAACATGGACCAAATTGACTGCTACTAAAATGTAGGGACCAAATTAACCGTGACCCCAAAATGTAGGGACCAAAATAGTGTTTTCGCCAAACAAAAATAAAAAAATTGTGTTACTCTAAGAATACAATTAAATCTAGAGCCACACAAAAAAAAATTCACAACTATCAAGAAGACAAATTGTTATTACTAATTTGATTAGTTAAAACGTGATATTAATGACATGCTTAGATAAGAATCGATAAAAATTTGTCCAATCAACTATTGTGAAAATTGTTGTGTTCATAATATTCCTCATGCAATTAATGTGTTTAAAAATGAAAGACTTGCTTTTTATAGTGGAAGACTTCTGAAAGCAAGCTTTTGATAGTGGGAAGACTTCTTTCTTTGTAGTGGAAGACTATGCAAATGGGTTTATGTTTTGTGACTTGTGAGAAAGATGACTGTGATTGCTTTATGTAGTCTAAACTCTATGAACATGAATCATGAATTGATTGGGAATTTTGAATGCTTTTGATAAGGCAAAATTATTATTATTTTTTACTTTTTAAGTGGAAGACAAGCCTTTTGTTTTATTTTTATTTTTAATTAAAAAATTATAAAAAAATGTTTGGCCTTTTATTTTTTGAGAAGAAATATGTTTGGATTTCTTTAAAACTAAAGAAACTAGGGAGTTACATCAACATAAGCTAAGTAAGAGATGTCTAGTGGAACAGATTCCATCCATACAGAGAGGGGAGAAGACTTTCTTGCTATCTTAGCTAAAGCATGTGCAACTATGTTAGATAGTGCCAAACAATTTTTTTTTTTTTTTAACAAAACAAAATAATAAACATTTATTTTACAGAAAAAGGGAAGACATACAACTTTTTATAGTGGAAAACTTTAGGAGACTAGCTTATTTATTATTTATTTTATGTTAAACATGCTATATTTTTATATTTTATTAATTTATTCATCATCACATGAATCCCAAGGGTTAAAAATAAATAAATAATAAATAAAAAACTGATCGGCACAAGATTGTTGTCAATCTCCTATAAATTAGCATCCAATTTTTAGTATAATTTTTTATAAGTAAGCCTTGTAGCTAATAATATAATAATAATCTGATGATGATGAAGGGTTCCTTAAGACCCATTTCTTTTCTTTTCCTTGCCTTTCTCTTTATTCCTAACTTCTTCTTCTTCTTCTACACCAGACTCTCTGAGGTTCGTTGCATCAATACTGAGCAACAGGCTCTCCTCAAGTTCAAGCAACATCTTATTGATCCTTCAAACCGACTCCATCAAAAAGAAAGAGTTTGGTGTGGAAAATTAGGTAATATAAGAAAAAAAAATTTAAGTTGAAAAGTTCTGCCCAGCGTAAAGGAGACACCAAAGACTTTGGAAAAGAAAAACAAAGTCTCCAAACTCTCTTTTAAGACTTTAGAGGTTCAAAGTCTTTGGATTATAAATTTGTAATTTTCAAAAAAAAAAAAAAAGTATATAAATTGACTTATCATTATTTGACAAGTCACGAGCTTAGAATTATCATTTTGTATTTTGATTTTGATCACAATGGTGGCAGCATAGCAACCCCATTATGGTTAGGACTTTGGAGGCATTTGATCTATAGTTTGGGTTTTTGAATAAGAAACTCAAAGTTTTGGTTATTTTTCTTTGAATTTTATGAGTTTTTTAACTAAATATTATTAAAATTTGAGTTTATATGGGTATTTGTCAATATATATATATATATATATTCAAGCGATTGAGAAGAAGGGGAGAATTCAGTACCCTAAATGTTGAGTTCCACAAAAATTTGGCATTAACAATGCCGAAATGGGGGAAAGAGAAGAGAGAGACTCTGACAACAATGTACTCCATTTCATATTACTATAATACCAACTGTCTTTTTTATGTTATGCAAACAGAAGGACTCCCTTTATATATATATATATATATATATAGACACATGTCCTAAATCATCAATTAATCTGTTCAACAAATAAATAAATAAACCATCAATTAAAAAATGCTCAAAGCCTCAAAATCTTTGTTCAATTATTTTTAAAGATATTTCCTTTGAAGCATGGAGATGGAAATATAAAAACAAGTCTTCAATCAATTATAAGGTTCCAAATAATGGCATTTGGAATAATTTTGATTAATCATAATAACAATTATAAATTAAATATAAACGAGTCCTATACCATCCATTAATCCATTAAAAAAATCCATCAATTAAAGAATGCTCAAATCCTTAAACTTTATGTCCAATTTTTTTAAAAGAAATTTCCAGAAAGCATTGAGATGGAAATATAAAAAATAGGTCATCGACCAACTATAAGCCTCAATTTTTTTTTATTTTTTTTTTATTTCTTGTTGTGCAAATTTAATGAACCCTTCAATTAAATTTTCTGAGTACAAACAAAAATCAATTAGAAGATATCTACGACAATCCATAAGTAAGATGTTGTTTTTCTTACATGGAAAACTCATTAATGAGAAGACAAAGGCTACATAACCGTTTAATAAAAAACTTCCAGTATAAAATAATGAGCTTATAATAATTTTTTGTAATGGAAAGAAAGCTTTGGTTTACTATTTAATGTGTTTTGATTTTAGGGGAAGAAAAAAGAGAGATTCAAAGTTCAAACTAATGACTTTGGTTTTATGAAGCATTCTCCTTAATCACTTGTGTTACTAAAAAAGAATACAATTAAAATAAGTCTAGAGCCACAAAAGAAGGAAAAAAAAAAAAAACCACTATCAGGAAATAAATTGTTATTAATAATTCGATAGATGAAAATGTAATATTAGTGGTGCGTGGGATCAAATAAAAATTAATAAAAAACTTAGCAATTTAAATATTGTATGTTTATAACATTACTCATGCAATTATTATCTTAAAAAAAATAGACTTTTTTTTTTAATGGTGGAAGACTTTTAAAGTATAAGCTTTTTTATAGTGGAAGATTAAGCAAATGGGTTGATGTGTTGTGAGAAAATGACTTATTGCTTTCTCTAATCTAAACCCTAGCCTAATTTTTGTATATATGTGTGTGAAATTCCCTTCTGGATACTTGAGTCTCAGCCCTTACCCCTGCACCCTATAAGTACTTATACTTGTGAAGTGACCACCACACTAAGGTTGTGTGATGATATTGATTGGAAATTTGAATGCTTTTGAAAAGTCAGACTTCTTTTTCTTTTTCCTTTTTTTCTTTTTTATAGTGGAAGACAAGCCTTCTGTTTTATTTTACTTCTAATGAAATAAATAAATAAAAGGTTTTGCCTCAGGGAAGGGAAACTGACATATTCAAACTGACATCGTTCTTATTTTATCAAGTGCACTCTCCGTCAGTTGTGTTAGACAATACAATAAGGGCGTGTTTGGTAATGTTATTCTAGTAATGTTGTTTGCATTTTTTCATGGGTAAAAAAGTGTGTGAAAATACTTGTAATGTTATTTAAAAACTAAAAATTATTGTTTAAATACATGTATCAAACACCCCCTAAACTTTTTTTTTTCTTTTTTGACAAAACAAAATAATAAACTTTTTTCCCAAAAAAAAAATTAATAAACACAACTTTTTATAGTGGAGACTAGCTTTTTTTTTTTTTTCTCCAGAACAAATACAATATCATTGACTAAAACAACATTTACATCCAACTTTAGACAACGAAACAGGAATGATGGGACACCTTCCAGCTAAACCTGCTGGCCATATACTAGTCTAGATTACAAAGATCAGCCTTTACTCTTTGGTTGATGTGTTGCAGAGAAAATGTTTATTGCATATTTACTATACTCTACGAACATGGAAACAGGAATTGATTGCAATATTTGAATGTTTTCCACTTGAGAAATTTTATATTTTGAAAGACAAGCTTTTACTTGCTAAGAAAACAAAAAACAAACAAAAGGGACCAATAGACCAACATTTCATGGGCAGACTGTCATGACCCAAACCAGTACTTCAGGATTTAGAGCATGACCGGCATGTTAATATCAAGTTTATCTCAATACTAACACGAACCAACTTAAACTAAAGGGGCTTATTCAGAATTTGTTTCTTGAATACCTGTTTATTTTAGTGCATAAAAACCATAATATACAAAAATGATGAAAACCCTGAAATTTCATTTCCTTTAAACTTGGAAGATTACCACATAACTGAAACTTAGGGTATTCGTGTAAATATTACATAGCTAAACGTTCAGCAAAACTCTTATTACAAACCTAACCCCAAAGACATACAACTGGAGTTCAAAACAAACTAAGATACGGAATTACATCTGTGCTCCAGAATCAAGTATATCTTGATTCCTCTTATACAACAAAAGAGCTAAACTACTATACAACAAAAAAAACTCTACATTATAACAAACGAGAAAACACAGAATCCTTGTCACCTTTAATACTCTCGTTGCTTCTAGGAAGAACCTGTGCACTGAAATATAAAAGGGTGAGCTACGAAGCCAGTAAGGTTTTAAAGCTCCATGGGCCTTTAATAAGAATGCATGTAAATCAAATATTTTATGGATATGCCAGCTTCGATAAAATAGCCTTCATACTGTTCATATGATTCTTAAGATAACTTACGAGCCTTTAGATGAAAATACTTCATTTTCCTTTTTCATATAATAATAAAAGGACATTATAAGGAACATAGACATAATTCAGTAACTTTATCTTAAAAAAAAATATTATAAAATGCTTCATCATAAACTTCTTCTTTTCATGAGAGCTTTTAACTTTTCATAATGCATTTAAACAAAATCATTCTCTCATGATCAATAACACAATATAGCTGTTCATAACATATTGATTAACCCATATCTGATAAGTCTGTATAGAGAATGCCTCATCACATTTAGGTGACCTCGTGTACATGATATTGTCCTCTTTGAGAGGCCTGATGGCACATCTCCTCAAGGTTTTATTCCTCCCCACCGTTCGTACACATTGGGGAGAAGGCCTTGTTCAGATTAGAGTTACGGGCAACCTCATTTCCTCTACTTTAAATGGCCAAACAGATAAAATTTTCCATGGAAAGCCAATAATTAACCCCTACTGGCTGAGTTCAGAACATAACAATGGAATAACCCGAACGCTATATTTTTCTAATAACTATGCTTTTACATAATTATTTCATAATAGTAGCATATCCCCTTCATTTTGAAATATTATGTTCGTGATATAAGTACTAACATTAATATGCTAAAATTATCATACATATAAGATTGAACAACTTATGAACATATATTTTACTTAAATCATGCTTATATGTAATATCTCTAATCAAAAGCTTTAATGCATAATACTTTTCAAAATAACCTTTATACTTATTAAAAGCACATGTCACAAGTCCCTTACCTAAAAACAGAAGACGCGAGAGATTGTATAAAGGAGCTCAAGTGTCCATGTTCTCGTTCTCATCACTTAAATGGAAAACAAAAACTTATTACTGACCAACTCTTCCTAATATATAAACTTATACCTCAAACACAACCTAACTCTCAAACTCAAGAAAACTTTAATTCCCATCACATAAAGTTCCCCAAAACACATAATACAATCATTAAACACATTATGCATCCAAACCATATCTAAACCAGGGCATAAAATTTATATGTAATCAAAACATACCAAAGGATGAGCCTATTAAATTATAACTCAAAACATTCACCCTAGCTTGAGAATTAAATCTACAAAGTCAGAGTTATCCTACCCTGTTTACTGCTCATTACAGCAGCAAAGGCCCCATTTGTAAAATACGAATGGGCTGTCCAAACACATCCAAATGGCATGAAAATTTACATAACTACTCCCCTTTATGTCTATTATATACCATAAAAATTTCGTAGTCAAATCATAAAACCATGATTTATTAAAAATCATAAAAGACAATGTGTTCAAATCTGTCCTGGCAGAAACTCATGCAACTTAGAAATTAAACTATTATTTTTATACTCAGCCAAATATTGTGAAACCACTTCCACAACAACCATTCGTGTCTTAGGATTCATAAAAACTATTCCTATCATCCTAATTCACAAAATATTATTTAATACAGAATTTTCTTTTTGTAAACATCAAATCTGTCACAGTGACAGCTTCAGCACATGTTCTTTCTAAAATTATCAACAAATAGCAATTAGCCTTCATTTCATTTGAGCATTTTTATATCTATACAATACATATTAAAATACCCTAATAAGCATCCAATAGACCATAACACCATCAAATTTCAAATTACTAAAATAGAATCACAAGTTTAGCTTCTAAAATCAGAACAGAGGATACAGAATTGAAACTCAAGCAAATCATCACACCATTAAAATACCCAAACAGAAAATAACCATATATACTTACACAAAATTGAAGCTAAACTTTAGTAAGAGTTTTATTTCCTTCTTAAAGAGAGATAGCTATGATTTTTGGTGAGAGAGAGAGAGCTATTGGTGAGATGGTGTTGCCATGTGAGAGGGGAAGAAGAAAGAAACAAGAATAAAGAAGTAGAGAAAGAGGGCTGAACTTTCTGGTTCAGCAAAAGAAAAGATAAAGAGAAACTTTTGGGGCAGCTAAGAAGATGAGGAGTGGACTTTTGAGGGTGGGAGGTACGTGTGTTTGAGAGAAAGGCTTAAGGGGAGCTTCCTAGCTCTTTCCTTAAGAGAAAAATGGGCAAAGTGTGTGACTTTTCTGATTTGTGTGTGTGTACCCGTGGAAATTAGAGGGGGAATTACTTCTTGGTTGGTCTAATGCTTGAGAAAGTCAAGGAAAGTGGTTCTTGGTGAATTGCATGGCCGGCCAACTTGGCCTTTTGATTTGTCAACATGCATGATGCTTTAGCATTATTTGTTTTGAATTCTCATTGGTTGCATGTGGGTTGAATTTCCACTATCACATCTCATGTATCACATGCCTAATTAAAACACCAACTATACATCACACTAAGTATATATTCATAATACCACTAGCCATTTCAATTATTTATAATCTTTACAAAATCAACACTTCACGCGCTTAAAAGTAATTAAGATACTAACATGTATATAAATCATAAAATTAAATATGCAATTAAGTTGGGGTGTTACACAGACTGTCGCCCAAATCCAATGCAACTATTTTGTATTGCAAACTCTATCCTATGGTGTAATCAATAAATCAATTGGTGATAGTATTCCTTCGAGCTCCAGAATTAGTTCAATACAGCCTAATTTTTTTAATTTCAGTAATGATTATTTGCATGCAAATAAAATATCATTAGAACTGTTATCGTCTTTTTTTCTTTTCAAGAATCTAATTAAACTTTACTCTATTATATTAATAAGAAACTTAACATGCTTTATTTAATTTTTTATTGGATTTTAACATGTTATATTAATATAGGCATCTCAATGTATTTTATGATATAAATCAAGTAAAATTTTATTCAAACTCTTTGTCCAATTATTTCAACATGTGGACATTTCCCTAAAAACATTGAGATGGAAATATAAAAAAATAATTATACAGTTCCAAATAATGGCATTTGGAATAACTTTGATTAATCATAATAATATCAAAATTTTCAAGCACCTTGAAGAAATAAATTGAAGTTTTTCTTTTTATTTTTGGGGGTGGATGGAGTTTTTCACTCGGGTTCACCATTTTATTTTCTTTCCAAATTGCGAAGAAAAGATGAAAGAAATGGAATTGACAAGAAAAGTATCAAATTACTCCACTTTTTCATCATTTTATTTTTAATAATAAGGGTATTATAGTAATTTAATTTTTTCTTTTCGACTTTTCCATTCTCATTACCAAACACACATAGTGAAAAAATAATATATATATTTTTTATCCTGACACTTTTCTATTATCTTACTTTTCCATCCTCCAAATAAGTATTAAATATGTTTATTTGTTATGTAAAAGTTTATTGAATATTTTGCTGATTTTTTTTTTAAATGAAAAATTTCTTAAGCAATTTGATACAAATAATGTAACTTTTGTGTGATTTAAAAAAAAAAAATTTAATTAGGAAAAGGAGGTTTTGAATCATTTATGTATGTATCCGTTAAAAAACATCAAAAAAGTATTATTTGAGTTAAACAGCTATTGGCATTTTTAGTGAGTATCTTGATAGTTGATACACATGGATCTAATTTGGGCAATCTAATTAGATTGAACGAAATAATCATCCATGTAACTTGACGTATGTAACAAAAACTTACAATTATTCAAGTTCATCATCTTGATATGAGGAAAATGTTAGCAAAAAGAAAGCAAAAATAATAAAGACTTCGGCTGCCGACAATCTTTTGTGCTTCTATCAATTTCCTTAACATTTCCTCACTCTAGAGCTAAACACTTTGCCATGATTTCATCATAATGTATACTTTATTTATATTTAGAATTCCCCAATTCATTTTAAATTAAAAACAATATTGTCAATCTAATAATTAAAGTCTATGGTCCTGGCCCTCGAATGAGAAAGTGTTTTTTCTAGAAAAGACTACAAAGACGCTGGAAATTGACCAATGAAATCTTCTGTTTAAAATTCGTTGCATAGTTGGAAGGTAAGCAAATTGATATGTGACAGCCAAAATTTTTTTTTCTTGATATATGGCCAGATCAAGATAAAGGCCCCACAAAATGGAGGGAGGGTCCTACTTGCAAGACTTCAGTCAGTGCTTCAAACTTGGGGACTCACATATTTAGAATTTCAATACCCATGGAAACTTCACCCCATCTGCAAAGAAAGAAAACCCAATGCATGTTGATTTCATGTCCTCTATTCCCATTAAATGAATGTTGACTTCTCACAAACATTGTTTGTCAAGATTCTAGAGCCACACCGACAGGAGCTTTATCTTTATCCCAACGTTAGTGTGAAAGGGAGAAATTGGTGAAACAATTTTTCTAAGTCAAAAAGTTTTGCCTAGCTTAGACAAAAAATAAAATGAACTTAGAATTCAGTTTTTGGATTATAAATTTGTAATTTTTTTTAAAAAAAGTATTCAAAATTGAATTAGCCTTATTTGATCAACCACAAATTCAGAATTATCATTTTGTATAATTGTATTTTGATTTTGATCACAATGGTGGTAGCGTAGCAATCCCATTATGGTTAGGAGGCATTTGATCTAATTTGGGTATTCGAATAAGAGACTCAAAGTTCTGGTTATTTTTCATTGAATTTTATGAGTCTTTTGACTAAATATTATTAAAATTTGAATTTATGGGTATTATGTTCTAGAGATGCCAAATTAGGGAGAAGAGGAGAGAGATTCTAATAGCAAATTTGATACTTTGTTTTATATTATTAATCTATGTATATATACATAATCGAAACTTCTGAAATTCTCACAATTTTCCACGTTAGCACAATATTTAAATAAAATTATTTTTGTTTATTCCAAACTTAACAAGAAGTGAAACTCTATCTCTTTAACAAGTCTTATGTTCTAGAGATGCCAAATTAGGGAGAAGATGAGAGAGACTCTAACAAAAAATTCGATACTTACTTTTATATTATTAATCTACATGTATATAACCGAAGCCTCTGAAACTCTTATAATTTTCCACATCAACACAATATTTAAGAAAAATTATTATTGTATTTAAATAAAATTATTTTTGTTTAGTCCAAACTTAACAAGGAGTGAAACTCCTTGTTAAAACAAGTCTAACTTAAACTCAAACTCAAACATTGATAATTTATCTCCAAATTTGCGACATTAATCATGAACACTATAAAAGCAAAGCAAAACCCCAATATATATATATATATATATATTTTTTTTTTTTTGAGTTGAGTAAATGTATGAACTCTTCTTATGTTGTTTTCTTCTTCTCTACTTTGTTAATATATATATATATATATATATATATTATGGTTTTTCATGTATTTTTTTAAAAAGTAATTTTCATACATGAACCACCAAACTCTCTTTAACCGTTTTTTACAAAATAAAAAAAACTTGCAATAATTGAAATTATTCCTTTGAATGTAACCCATCTTTGTCTTATATTTCTCTATTATTTAGTCATATATATTTTGTTTTGTTTCAATAATTTCTAAGCAATGAATCATCTTGTTCTTTAATATTTTTTGGTTTTTTAGAAGTTTTAATATCTGAATTTTTGAGTTATTTTTTTGTTGAATCTGACTTGTAACACAAATTGAAGTCATACAAGAGTAAATCATGCAATAGTGTAGTTTCTTAAATTTTTTATAAAATTATCTTAGTCTACCTCACAAATAGGTAGGTTTTCATTTATAGTACGGGTTAGCGACTAGTTTATTATAAGACCAATTGTCTTTGCTTACTTTATGCAAACCAGAGGACTCCCTTATTGATTGTTTGGATATTAAATATATATGGAGTCCAAATCTTCTGTCTCATCAATTGTGCTCCACTTTATACTCCACCAATAAAACTTGAACAACTGACCTCTCTCATTAAATGAGATAACTCTGACTTTAACAGTCACATTACTGACATTAACGTTAAAATCCCTTTCTTTTCTTTTTCTTTTTTTCTTCCGCAACTTTTGTTCTTCTCTCTGTCTCCGGCTTTTGGTTTCTTTTTTTTCCTCTTCTCCATGTGGTTGACGTTAACAAGGAGCCCAATGAGTTTTGTCTCTTGCTGCAGCTTTTGTTTTTGATTTGGACTCTTCGCAACCTTCAAGGCTTTCAAGGTTTCTTTTTTTTCTCTGCTCTATGTGGTTGATGTCTCAAATGGGTTGACGTCTCTTCTCTAGCTAGTTTCTCAAATGGGTTTTGCTCATTTCTCAATTTTAAGATCTGGATTCTCAAAAAAAATTTCTTCAAAGGTTCTTTATTTTTGTGTTACTTTTTTAGTTTGGGCTTCCAAGTTCCAAACTTTAATGGCTCCAAAATTGGACTTTTCTAACTGGTGGGCAAAAGATACCTACAAAGGAAACCTAGTGGTAGTCACAATGGAGAACCCAAATTTCTCAGTTGTGGAGATTGATGGTCCAGACTCTGCCTTCAGGCCTGTAGAGAAAAGTAGAGGCAAGAATGCAAAGCAAGTGACATGGGTTTTGCTTCTCAATAGACAAAACTCATTGGACTCCTTATTAACGTCAACCACATGGAGAGGAAAAAAAAAAAAGAAACCCAAAGCCGGAAATAGAGAGAAGAACAAAAGCTGCGGAAGGGAAAAAAAGAAAAAAAAAAGAAAGGGATTTTAATGTTAACGTTAGTAACGTGAGTCTTAAAGTTAGAGTTATCTCATATAATGAGAGAGGTTAACTGTCCAAATTTTATTGGTGGAGCATAAAGTGGAGCACAATTGATGAGACAGAAGATTTGAACTCATATATATGAATCTTAAACAGTTAAACCATTAATTAATCCGATCAAAAAAATTTTAAATAAACCATCAATTAAATTATGCCCAAAGCGTCAAACTCATTGTCCAATTATTTTTAAGGACATTTCCCATAAATTATTGAGATGAAAATATAGAAAACAGGTCATCAATCAATCAACTATAAGGTTCTAAATAATGGCATTCATAATCATTTTGATTAATCTATAGACACCGTATTTTATAACTTGCATTTAACCAACCGGTAGATCTTCAGATTTGTGATACAAAACGAATCTTGATGCTCTAACGATCATAATGGTATGTCATAGGTTTTGATCGGACCACCTGATCAAAAGTTATCATACAAAAAATTTCCAATGATCATGGTTCACCTACACGATGGGCCTAATCATGTCCTATTTTAAACACTTAATTTTGATTGGTTCTCACAAGAATTAATTTAAAATTAATTAAGTGTAATTTTTTATTGGATTTCATTTTATTTCATTTTAAAAAAAAAGAAATAATAAAAAAAAAAATTTTACGGCATCTTATCTGCTCTTTTAAAAATTTTTGGAGATATGATCCATGAAAAATTCAAAAAATAAAATAAAAAAGAAAAAAGAAAAAAAGCTCAAAAAACGTCATTATCTTCATCAGCAAATTGAATTGTATTTTTGGCCTGGAAAACATCGAAATTTGGTTTTCTCTATTTCTATAAAAGTTGTAGAGAATTAAATTTTCTTTCAAAAAAAATCAATCCCGAATGAATTGGAATTTTGAGCAGAAAGTTATGACCAAAATACGAAACAGGTGCAGAAGATAACACAAATTCAGCATCATCTTCACTCATCTTTCAAAATTTCGAATGGGGATCAAACTCAAATTTGTTCAAGCTTGTCTAATAGGCTGATCCCTTCCTTTAGCTTCAGAAGAAAAGTTTTTTTTTTTTGAAAAATAAATAGGATAAGAAACAGATACATCCTGGGAAAATTTTCAAAAAATGCTCAAAAAACGTTACTAGTTTCAGCAGCAATTTGAAACACATTTTTGGCCTAGATAACGTTAGAATTTGGCTTTCTCTATTTCTGACAAAGTTGTAGATAATTGAATTTCCTTTCAAAAAACACCCATCTCGAATCAATTGAAATTTTGAGCGGAAAGTTAGAGCCAAAATATGAAGCAGGTACAGCATCATTTCAAATTTCAAATGGAGATTAACACCAAATCCGTTTCAGCTCATTTAAACAGGTTATCTCTCCCCTTAGCTTCAGAAGAAAGCTAACAACTTAGCTTTAAAGCTAAGCCATCCCTTTCCCTATAAATAGAGAAGACCTCTTCCATTTTCTGGACTCCGAATTCCCTCTAGAGAGCTAGTGAGAAAGCAAAATAGAAAAGCTGTTTTGCAACCATTGTTCCTACTTTGGTTGTAGTTTAGTACTTCCTTGCTTTCTCCCTAGCCCTTTAAGTGATCACTTCCCTTTTTTTTTTTTTTTAATTTATGTTCTATGCTGGTAAGTTGTTAATTATGTTCTTAACTTTCTACACAAGCTTGAATAAATGTTTAACAAGTCATTATTTGTTTCTTTTATGATATGCTTGGATGAGCATGCCTATATGTCTCATTGTTATTCTTTTTACATGCTTAGATGAACACTTCTAGGCTAATACATAATTTTTCTTTTGAATGCTTAGATGAGCACTTCTAGGCTAAAACACAACTTCCTCTTCAATACTTAGATGAATATGTCTAGGAAATTGTTTTACTTTTTAAAAATGCTTGAATGAACATGTCTAAGTATTTTGATTGTCTCTAGATAAACATGTCTAGGGATTTTCCTTTATTTCTTTTCATAATTGCTTGGATAATCAAATATGCTCAAATCTGGTAAGTTTTTATTTGTTTCTCTCTGCAATTACGTTGATGACAAATAACATGACAACTTTGTTTTTCCTTCACATGCTTAGATGAACATGTCTAGGCTAGGAATTTTTTACTTATATTGATTTCTTGGATGAACATGCCATTACCTTAATGTTTTCTTTACATTAAAATTGTTATCTAATAAGTTTCACTTTTTGTTTCTTTTTATGTCTAATTCCCCTAACACATATTTGTTTACAATTCCTACAAGTTAACATGATTATATGACATATTGTTTGTATTTGTTTGACATGACATGATGTTGGCCACCTTAACCTAGGAGACCGGTTTTACTGAGCGAGATGAGTGCTTAATCCCTTCCCATCTCGTAAATTAGCCTCCGAACCAAGATCAAGGGTTCTAGACTATGCTTTTGCACATGTAATTTTACATCTTTTAGAATGTAACTAGGAAATAAAGTAATGTAATTTACTTTTCTTAGATTGTATCTAGGAAAAAAAGCATTGTAAATTTTTGTTACAAAATTTGATGTACATTGTTGTGCGCGGCAAAGATGAGCCTTCCCAAAAAATGAGACTTCTATGGGCCACGACTCACCTAAGCTCACAACCTATTTATGTGGTGGGATAGTAATTCCTACACTGGGTTGTTCGCAGCTATGAGACTCAATGAGATCACTTTTCTCTCCTTTTGGTATCAACTCTTGACTCCCTCTATCTTCTCTCTTTTTCCTCCCTCCATTTTCCAACCCTTGTTCCTTCTTCCAATTTCCTATTTATAGGAGATTATTAGTGGGGTGGTCTTGATTGTCCCAATGTTAATGGATTGAGAGGTCCAATCTCAGAAGGATTTAGTGGGTGTTTAGGTGAGAATGGCTTTGGGAATGATCCCCACTATAGCGAATATGTACGGCAGCGTTATTCCCAAGGTATCACTGGGCAATCCTTTTACTGTGAATCCGGGTGAATATATTGATGTCCGGCACAACAACCTGGGCAGTCAACTCAGCAGTTACATTTGTGTTCGGCAGAAGGGATTCGGTCCACGGATGGTGTTTGGGCCAGGCCTGTTCGAAGGTGGTCTTGGATTGAGGCCCCGGGGGCACGGATGTTAGGCCCGTGGCCCCCCTTGTTGGCCCAAGGCCCAAGTCACATAGACAGACCCGCACAACCGAGGCCGTACATTAGCCCCCCCCCCTTGATTCATGCCCGGTTAAATGGGCGTGGATCAAGGGGATCAGCGAGAAGGGAAAGATCCCTTGTCCGGGAAACTGAAAAGGCGTGCTCTTCTGGATGCGATTAGACACCCATTAAATGCGTTCCTCAAAAGGCGTGTCGCGCCTATCTTTCTGATCTCAACAGCCACATTCGCCTGTCGGTTCGTGAACCGAGGCGTGGATACGTTTCACGCCCTTGGTTTCCGAAAGGTCTCATCCTTATTATGCCTCATTATTGCGAATTGCCCCTCATTAATGTGTGATCAACCGTCGCGCATCTTCCATTTGTGCCTATAAAAGGCTTACTCAAACCCACATTCTCATTTTTCACTTCTTTAGTTTCTGAAATTTCTCTATGCCGAGCACCCATCGCGCTAGTTACCCATCAATCCCCAGAATCATCCTTCCTCTTAGTGCCAAAAGTAAGTCCTCTTCCCCTTTCTTCTGCTTCAATTTATTTCTTTCCAGTTCCTTAGAATACTTTAGGATTTGGGATGGGTTTCGCTTACCTTTTAGATTCTAGAAACTCCTTAGTCACCTTTAGGCGTGACTACCAAATTCTCGATGACGTGGACGTGATGTACTGCCACAAAAGTGACATCGCTCTCCATAGAGGGTCAAACACCGCCTTCTTTCCGCTCATGTCAATATTGGAAGGTGGGGTTAGGTTCCCCATCGATCCCCTTTTACTTAGAGCCCTTAGGTATTACCGGTTATGCCCCGATCAACTTGCCCTAAATTTTTACTGGGTTATGAATTGTATAAGTAAGTTGAACCATATATTCGGTCTGCAATTGGACCATCACGATGTAAACCACATGTACAGCCTGTGTAGGAAGAAGAAAACTAATTACTACTTAAAGGTCAGAGATATGAGGATACGGTTGATTTCCTGCCTGCCGGACTCGAACAGAAACTCCGCCGGGGAGTTCGTTCGGGTACACGGCAATTGGTATTCCGGGAATATTCCCCCTCCTTTGTCACGACACGAAGTGGGTGGGTGTCATTGCAAGGGTTATTTTTCACTATCTCCTTGCCTCTGTCTCTCTAAATTTTATACTGATCCATTCCGCTTATGTTGCAGACGGCTCGGTGTTTACCCAAGATATCTAGACGATCCACGTGCGGGACCTTAATTTTGTCCTTCGATTAGAAATTTTTGTTCACCGCGACGGTCAGCTCTGAGCTTCTCATCTCATCCTCGGCGTAGAGCCCGTTTACACCACTTGGCAACTTTTTGGTCAAGCCCTCATAGTTGACATCCCCCTTCTTTCCTATATCGACGTCCGACACGCGAATTTCCTCCCGGCCAACCTTACAGCGAGCGAAGCTCGTGACATTGGCCGGCGGTACACTTGTTCGAACGAGCTCGCCCCTATAAGAGACGCATCAGCCGAAGTAGCATCTCGGCGTCTCAGAGAGCTTGCACACATAGCTCTTCAGTGTGAGGCTGAGGCAGAACCTGCCGAGTAAATAGATCAGGAGCCGCCCGAACAGGAACCCGAACAGGCAGCCGCAGAGTCAAGTAGTTCATCCCAAGCTCGTCCTAGTGCTAGAGAGATGGTCACCCGTAAAACCCTCTTGGTCAGCCGCTTCCTACCCGGAGCCCAGCAAGCCGCGCAGCGGCAGCCGGAGCAGGGGCAAGTCCAAACTCCCCCCGAACATCCTCCTCCTCCTTCCCCTGTGCGTTCCAAGAAAAGGCAGAAGGTTACGCACCAGCTCTCAACCAGTCCTGGAGGCGTCTAAACCCAAGCCCCCACGGCTCCACCTAGGGGTGTCACCATTCAGAAGCCCCAAGGACAGGTTGGGGCGACCATGGTGTCATCCTCCCGGGCCATTTCGGACTGGCAGCCCACTTACGAGCTGGACGGTAAGCCCCTCCCCGCGGATGCGTGCATACGGGCGTGGGAAAAGGGGGAAGGGGGCCGTGTTGCACAATGCTTGGCGCACGGTTTGCTGCTACCCGAGGATGTGAGCTCCTTTTCGGAGGCGCCGGACGAATACATGGGGAGGAGACTCCAGTGGCACACCGTTGCGGTAATTTTCTTATACTTGCACTTCTTTCTTCATTTGTTATCTCTATTGCTGTGTATATAACATCACGCTAGCCGCCTGTGTCTAGACTGCCCAGCTGGCCCACATCCTGAACGAACGGGTGAAGGACCTCGCCCAGGATGTTGACTGGGAGAAGACCGGGAGGAAGGCAGCGGTGAAGTCTGCAAAGGACAAGGCCAAAGCCGCGGAGGCTGCTGAGAAGAGGGCAGCTGCTGCCGAGAAAGGGAGAGCGCTGGTGGAGGAGAGGACGGCGAAGTTGGAGGCGAAACAGAATGAGACGGAGCTGAAGCTGGCTGAGGAGGTGAGCCGGAATGCTACACTTGCCGAGGAAGCAGCTGACCTACGTGCTACACTGGAGGAAGCCGGAACCAAATGGTATAACGAAGGGTTCGCGGATACCGAGAAGGGAGTGGAGCCGGTCTTCTACGAGGCTCGGCGGTTGGCTTTTCATGACGGCTGGTTGGCTGCCCTGTAGGTTTTGGGGGTTCCCGCCGACTCTCCCCTCAGGGACCCCACCAAGATTCCTTTCTCGGATGCTCCTCCGGCGGTGTAAAGCTCCAAAGGTCCTGGTGATAAAGAGGAGACGGACAGCCTAAAGGAGCTGGTGGAGCAGATAGATGCCCACGTGGAGATGGTTGATGCGGAGGCAACCAGCAACCCTACTACCGATGATCCGTCCGTAGAAAATGTGGAGTTTCAAGACCTTGCCTCTGAGGGCCAGCAAATGGAAGTGCGGACAGGAGACCCACCCGTGGACCTTACCGAATGAAGGCCAATTGGACAATAGCTCTGCTTTTTTATTATTATGACTATTTTGCTTATGCCGCCGGGCTGTGGCGGTCAAACTTTTTATTTGTCTTTTCCCTTTATCTTTTTCTGCCTGTCACCGGGTTTTGGTGACTGAACAATTATCTTATTTCTCTGTTGTTTAGATTAATCTGAATATTTTATTGCCCTGCTTTCCTTTATCATTATTGTCACATATACATGCTTTTCTTGATGATTGCGACATAATCAGGCGGTGTTTTTGCCCTTTGGAATTACCTCTGCATAGGGTTATGTACTTGCTCGGCTTTAATAGAAATGACCGAGCAACATGTTGATGCGTGATTTATTATGCTTAGTGTTTCTACTTGTATGGTGATAGGGATCGGATAGAGGGAAGGTTTCTGCTCTTTGAGAAATTCTTAAGGCCTCTACCTGCTTGGTGAAGGGATTTGAACTGAGCGCAAGTTTCCTTGGAGAAATTTTAAAAGGTTTCTACCTGCTCGGTGAAGGGGTTCGAACCGAGGGCAAGTTTCCGTCTTTAGATAGTTGTAAGGTTTTCACCTGCTCGGTGAAGGGATTCGAACCGAGGGTCAGGTTTCTGTCCTTAGGTAGTTTGTAAGGTTTCCGCCTGCTCGATGAAGGGATTCGAACCGAGGGTCAGATTTTTGTCCTTAGATTGTTTGTAAGGTTTCCGCCTGCTCGGTAAAGGGATTCGAACCGAGGGTCAGGTTTCTGTCCTTAGGTAGTTTGTAAGGTTTCCACCTGCTCAATGAAGGGATTCGAACCGAGGGTCAGGTTTCCGTCCTTAGATAGTTTGTAAGGTTTCCACCTGCTCGGTGAAGGGATTCGAACCCAGGGTTAGGTTTCCGTCCTTAGTTAGATTTTAAGGTTTTCTTTGCTAATGATTTGCGTAAACAACTGCTTTCATTAACACTAGCAAACGTACGTGAGGAGATACACAACTCGAACTGAACACATGATTGATCAGTGATAGAATCTCTTCAAGTTCTGAACATTCCATGGCCGAGGCAATGGTCTCTCATCTAGTTCTTCCAAGTAATACGCTCCTTCCTCGGCAACTGCTGTAACTCTATACGGCCCTTCCCAGGTCTGAGCCAACTTGTCGGCACGGGTGTCTCGCATATGCCCCACGGCCCTTCTCAAGACCAGATCCCCGGCGTTAAACTTCCTTGCTCTCACGCCTCGGTCATATCTTCTGGCCAGTTTCTGTTGGTACTCGGCTAGCCGGATAGTTGCAGCTTCGCGACGTTCCTCTAACTGGTCTAGGTGCTGAACCAACATCTCGTCATTTGAACTGGGGTCGTACTTGGCTACTCGTGCGCTGCATATACTTACCTCGGTTGGTATAATGGCTTCGGCACCGTAGTTGAGAGAGAACGGTGTTTCCCCCGTGGACCTCCTGGGTGTTGTTCGGTATGCCCAAAGGATGTTAGATAGTTCCTCGGCCCAGTTCCCTTTTACATTCTCCAGTCTTCTCTTCAGCCCGCTTACAATTACCTTGTTGACTGCTTCAGCCTGGCCATTGCTCTGAGGGTACGCCGGGGTGGAATACTTATTTCTAATGCCGAGGCCCATACAGAATTCTCGGAAGGCCCGGCTATCGAACTGCAGCCCATTGTCTGATATCAGGGAATTTGGCACCCCGAATCTAGTGACGATATTCTTCCACACAAATTTCTTCAAGTCCACATCTCGAATATTCGCTAGGGCCTCAGCCTCCGCCCACTTGGTAAAGTAGTCGACGGCTACGAGGACGAACCTTCGGTTGCCCGTTGCCCGGGGGAATGGCCCAAGTATATCCAGCCCCTACTGGGCGAATGGCTAGGGGCTACTGACCGGGTTAAGATGGCCGGCCGGCTGATGTATCAGGAGAGCGTGTTTTTGGCATTGCTCGCATTTACGCACATATTCGGCGGCATCCTTCTGCATTTGAGGCCACCAAAATCCCTGAGTCATAGCCCGGTGAGCTAGTGAACGCCCTTCTACGTGGCTGCCACACACCCCGTCGTGCAGCTCTGCCAGAAGTTCGTCCACCTTGCCCGGATGTAGGCATAAAAGGTATGGTCTCCCGAAGGATCTTCGATACAGCTTCCAGTCTTCTGATAACCAAAACCGAAGGGCCATTCTACGGATTTTATTTCGTTGGGGGGTACCCGATCTTCGGCCAAAAACTTAATGATCGGATCCATCCAGCCAGGCCCCTGAGTAGCAATTGCCGCGACCGTCGGGTCACCGGATAGCTTGATGCTTGGTTCTGAGATTTGCTCTACTCAGATTAGCCTAGGTATGGTCTCAGCCACGGATGATGCTAGTGTGGCGAGGGAGTCGGCGTGACTGTTGTGCGTCCGGGCTATTTGTACAATCTTGGCCGTTTCAAATCCGGACATAATTTGCTTTACTCGTTCCAAGTATGCCTTCATCCGAGGATCTCGAGCCTCGAAACTACCGTGGACTTGATTGACAACCAGCCGGGAATCCGAATATACTTCAACATCCCGGGCTCTCAAGCTTGAGGCTATGTTTAGCCCTGCAATCAAGGCTTCATATTCTGCCTCGTTGTTGGAGGCCTTAAAACCGAATCTGAAAGAATGCTCCAGGCGAATCCCCTCGAGTCCGATTGCGACGATCCCCGCACCTGCCCCCGTGGAGCTGGAAGCACCGTCTACGTATATTTTCCATGAGCGGCAGCCCAACTGGCAGACTATCTGGTATGAGGCCCTAGGTGAAAATTCAGCCACGAAATCAGCCAATACCTGTCCTATTATGGCAGTCCTCGGCCTATACCGTACATCGAAAGCTCCTAGCCTGGTCCCCCATTTTACTATCCGCCCTGTGAAGTCGGATTGTCTCAGCAATGACTGCAAAGGATATTCGGTCAATACATACACGGTATGGGCTTGGAAGTATTGCGGCAGCTTCCTAGTGGCATGCACCAGTGCCAGAACCAGCTTCTCTAATGGCAAGTGATGATGTCAAGGAATCAGTGGGCTAAAATTTCCGGGCGCTGTCGATCTACAAGAGAAATCCTGAAAGTGAGAAACAATAAGTCAGAGGAGACCGGTGGAGACCGGCCAAAAGTCCTCCGATGACAAAGTTAGTGGATTTGTTCTTCTCAATTTTTAAAGAGAAAATTCTTTCTTCAAAGTTTTCCGTCTCCATACCTTTGTGTAGAGGAGTCTTTATATAGTGCTGATTTTAACCGTTATTTTTCCAATCGTCGTAATGTTTGGAGAACTCAAAGGATAACTTCCATAACTGTTATTGGAGTTACCTCATCAGAACCGGTATCCGATAATAGTTAGGTGATTTGATACAAACAATACAACGTTTGGTTGTTCGGACGAGTATTATGGCTCTTGGTGAAATAACCTCGTCCTTCACTGTGGACGGACGAGGTTCACTGTTCGTCCATTCCCCTTTGGACGAACGAACGTTGATCGAGTATGAGGGGATGGCAAGTGAAGGACGAGCGTAGCAAAACTTAGTGTATGTAACAGACGGACGACCACATGGACGAGAAAACCACTTAGCATTTTTTATACACTATCAGCAAGTATCTGGTCTCTGCGTCAACCAGAGTTTTGCTAACGTAATACACAGGCTGTTGTATCCCACGGTCGCTTAGCAGCACGGCACTCACGGCATGGTCAGTCACTGAGAGGTACATAAACAGATTCTCTCCGGTCTCCGGGGCGGTTAGTATTGGGGCATGCGTCAGATACTCCTTTAAATCCTGAAAAGCTTTTTCACACTCAGCATCCCATTGAAACCCCTTCCACTTTTTTAGGAGCTGATAGAACGGCCGATAGCAATCCGAGAATCTAGAAATGAACTGGTTAAGGGCTGCCAACATCCCGGTCAACACCTGTACTTCCTTCGGGTTGCTCGGAGACTTAAGACGTTGCACAGCAACAATCTGGTCGGGATTAACCTCTATTCCTCGACTGGAGATCAAGTACCCCAAAAACTTCCCAGCCCCCACTCCAAAGACACATTTTTCCACGTTAAGGCGTAGCCTATGTTGCCTTAATACCTCGAACGCCCCTTGAAGATCTTCTATATGCTGCGTCTACTGTTTGCTTTTACTACAAGGTCATCAATATATACCTCGACCGTCCGTCCAATCTTGTCATGAAACATCCTTGTCATCATCCGCTGGTACGTTGCCCCGGCATTTTTTAGGCCAAATGGCATCACGGTGTAATTGTAATTGGCGTCGGGAGATATGAATGTAGTCTTTTCTTGATCCTCGCCGGCCAGGGCAATCTGGTGATAACCTTGAAAGGCGTCCAAGAAGCTCATTCTCGGATGTCCGTAGGTGGCATCTACCAACTGATCAATCTTGGGCACAGGGAATGGGTCCTTCGGGCATGCTCGGTTCAAATCCGTGAAGTCCATGCAAACTCTCCATTTGCCACTCTTCTTTCTCACCACCACTGTGTTTGCAAGCCATTCTGGAAAAAAGATCTCCTTCACTGCACCTGCCTCTTTTAGCCGTTGGACCTCGGACCTAACAGCCTCGGCGTGTTCTTAGGCTGCTCTCCTCGGCTTCTGCTTCTTGGGAGGGAACGATGCATCCACGTTGAGCCTGTGGACGATAAAATCAGGGTCCACCCCAGGCACCTCGTACGGACTCTATGCAAACACGTCCAGGCTTCGAACAAGAAACAAAAGCAATTCAACTTTCTCCTGGGTTGTCAAGCTGGCCCCTATTTGGAAGTGTTTGCTAGTGTCCGGCAGTATTCCGACCTTTATCAACTCCTCGGCGCAAGCAGTCCCCGAATCTTCTCGGGGGTGCGGTAATTGCTATAATAGGGTCCCTTCAGCCTCTTTACTCTGCTCGGCCTGCTGGCCCTCCCAGTTTGCTACAGCGACAAGGCACTGTCTGGCCATTTGCTGGCACCCTCGTACCACTGGGATACCCTGCTCAGTAGGAAACTTAAGCTTCACGTGCAAGGTGGATGGCACAGCTTTCATGGCGTGGATCCACGGCTTCCCCAAGATTGCCGTGTATGGTGAAAAGGAATTAACCACTATGAAGATGACCTTTACCTCCTTTCCTCCCACGACCATTGGTAACGAAATCCGCCCCTCCGGTACCACTACTCTTCCATCAAACGAGACTAGCGGCGTGTTATACTTTCTCAAATCCTGATCTATCATCACCCTTTTTACATCGAAACCGCTTATCCGAGCGGTGATTACTAACGCATCTTCATGTGGCTGTATTGTACCCTCTAAATCGTCTTCCCCGAAAGCAAGCGCCTCTTGGCGATACTTCGCCTTTTTTTCCACTAGTTTCGCGTCCAGTGATTCTCTCGCAAGCACGACCGTTAACACCCCCCTTCTCGTCGCTGCCTCGCCCCCCGGGGGTAAGAGTATCATCTTAATTACCCCAAGCGGTGGTGGTTGAGGGATGCCCTTCTGCCGACCTCCATGGCCGATTCCTTGGTCGCCGGGATTCACAACGTATTCCTTTAGATGCCCAGCCCTTACTAGTTGCCCCAAATGATCTTTCAGTACCCGACATTGCTCGGTGGTGTGGCCTTTGTCCTTATGGTAACTGCAATACAAGTTCTGGTTTCGCCGGGATGGATCACCACCCATCTTATTCGGCCACCTGAAATACGGCTCATTCTTGATTTTTTCTACTATCTGGTGCACCAGTTCCTTGAACGTTGCATTCACCTCCTCTGTCTGCCAAAGTAGTTCCTGCGCCCTCCATTCCTTTTGAGGTCTCGGCTGGAAATTCCCCTGTCGAGGACGGTTTATTAGTGGGGCCTTACCTTTGCTTTGCAACCGATCATCCTCCAGGCGCTTATACTCTTCGATACGCCTCATGAGCTGCCTCATGTCCTCGGGCAGCTTCTTTGTAAGTGATTCCTGTAGTTCGGAATCCTCTGGTAGGCCCATCCAGAAGGTACTTGCCGCGATTTTTTCATTGCCCCCACCTATCTCGTTATAGAGCTCCCAGTACCGGCTGGCGTAGCTACAAAGGGTCTCCCCCATCCCCATCCTCATTGATAACAGGGCATCAACTGGTTGTGGCACTCGGCTGCATGTTACGAACCGAACTCCGAACTCCTGAACTAGCTCGGCGAAGGAGTGTATGGATTTCTTCCGCAGTCCGTTAAACCATCTTAGAGCGGTTGGGCCAAGGCTGGAGGGAAACACCTTGCACATCAATGCGTCATTATGAGAATGCAGGGACATCATGTGGATGTAGTGGCTGACGTGCTCGACCGGGTCCGTCTTCCCGTCGTAGATATTAAATGGGGGCCTCGGGAATTTCCTTGGCATTGCAGCCCGCTCAATGTCATCGAAGAAAGGGGACCGAGCTACCCTGCGCAAGGCGCGGCTCAGTGCGTCCATTGCGGCATTATGCGGCCTTTGCTCCTCGGGAGAGTCAGACCCCCGGTCCACATGACCATGCGACCGCGAGCGGCCTTGGCGATGATAGGGCCCCCGTGAATGCGATCTTTCTCGGTGGTTGTATGACCCATGCGAACGTGAACGCTCCTTTTGCTAATGGGACCCTGACTGGCTAGACCCCATCTCCTGGCGACCTCCCAAGGCTCCGGCCCTCCTTTCCTGGTTGTCTCGCTTTCTCCTTTGTCGCCTGTCATCTGCTTCTAGCTCGAAATCTCTCACCCGCCTGCGCAACCGTTCAATTTCCTGGTCTCTTTCATCAGCTGTCTGTGCCCCGAGGCGTCCGTTACCGTCCGCTGCGTCTAGTATGACCCCTCCCCAAGTCCGGACAGATCCTCCCGTTCACGGTCCCTGTCTTCACGTCTCTTTTGCCTTCTTTCTCGCCAGGATGATCCCCGGGAGGATCCCATCGAACCACTTTCGTCTCCACTCCTCGAGTGTCTCCCGGACATCGTCTTGTACGCGAGTCTCGGTCGAACTACAGCTTTGTAAGCGGTTCCCACAGACGGCGCCAATTGTGCGCGGCAAAGATGAGCCTTCCCAAAAGATGAGACTTCTATGGGCCACGACTCACCTAAGTTCACAACCTATTTGTGTGGTCGGATTGTAATTCCTACACTGGGTTGTTCGCAGCTATGAGACTCAATGAGATCACTTTTCTCTCCTTTTGGTATCAACTCTTGACTCCCTCTATCTTCTCTCTTTTTCCTCCCTCCATTTTCCAACCCTTGTTCCTTCTTCCAATTTCCTATTTATAGGAGATTGTTAGTGGGGTGGTCTTGATTGTCCCAATGTTAATGGATTGAGAGGTCCAATCTCAGAAGGATTTAGTGGGTGTTTAGGTGGGAGTGGCTTTGGGAATGATCCCCATTATAGCGAATATGTACGGCAGCGTTATTCCCAAGGTATCACCGGGCAATCCTTTTACTGTGAGTCCGAGTAAAGATATTGATGTCCGACACAATAACCCGGGCAGTTAACTCAGCAGTTACATTTGTGTTCGGCAGAAGGGATTGGGTCCACGGATGGCGTTTAGGCCAAGCCTGTTCGAAGGTGGTCTTGGATTAAGGCCCCGGGGGCACGGATGTTAGACCCGTGGCCCCCCTTGTTGGCCCAAGGCCCAAGTCACATAGACAGGCCCGCACAACCGTGGCCGTACAATTGTCATATACAATAATATAAAAGAATTATTTTTTTATTGAAGGTTTTCTTATTTTTCCTTTTAAATTAAATAAGTAGCGACTCCATGTAAAACCCTCGATCTAGGGGGGAGTACATTTCACATAATCCTAACAATAATTTTAAATATTTATTAGTCCTAAACTGTCAATTAATCCGCTCAAAAAATAAATAAATAAACCATCAATTTATGAAAGCCCTAAACAGACTCCATGTTTTTTTTTTTTTTAAGGACATTTTCCAAAAAACGATGAGACGGACATATAGGAAACAGGTCCTGCATCAACCAATTGTAAGCTTGAACTTATTATCAAAAAAAAAATTGCAAGCTTGAACTTCTTTTTTTTCTTTCTTTTTTCTCTCTCTAGTTGTGTGAATTTAATGAGCACTTGTTTTCCAAAAAAAAAAAAGGAGCACTTCAATTAAGTTTTCTGAGTCTAATCAAATTTTAATGGTAAAAAAGACTTCTTCTTCTATTTTTGTTTGTAGTAGAATACTGAGCAAACGTGTCGGACATGTAGCGAGAAAATGTCTATGTTGCTTTCTCGAATCTATGCCCTAAAAACAAGGATTAGAAAGTGATTGGAAAGTTTGAATGGTTTGGATAAGACAGTCTTCTTTCATAGAGAAGTGAAGCTTTTTTTTTTTTTTTTTTTTTTCGTTAATATAAATTAGTGTGTCATCTCGTGCATATACACAGATACATTTAAAAATAATTACAATTACATATATATAATTTAGAATCTAATTACATCTAGACTCTTCCGTTTTTGCATTCAATAATTTACTTGTCACAAAAATTAAAAAATTAGATGAAACACATGCACAAAATTGAACTACAATTAAAATTCAATTTAGAATCTAATTGAATTTAGACTCTTTAATTTTTGCATCTAATAATTTACTTGAAACAAAAATTTAAAAATTAGATGAGACACATGCCGCAAAATTAGACTCCAGTTTAGAATTTAATTGGATTTTTTCTTAGTTTTAACTATTAATATATATATATATATATATATATATATATATGTATATATATGACTTATAAACTTGAATTGTTTTTAGTTATACAAAAAAAAGACTCATAAATATAAAATCATTCAAAAATTATATTTTTTTTTATGGTTTACTTATATGGACTCCTTTTTTTTTACACTAAATTAACTCATTTGACACAAAAATTAAAAAACTTAGATTAGATGGGACACATGACACAAAATTAAACTCTAATTGAAATCCAGTTTTTACATTGAATTAACTCACTTGGCACAAAAATTTAAAAATTTAGATTAGATGGGACACATGGCATAAAATTAGACTCTAATTTAATTTCAATCTAATTGGATTTTCTCTCAGTTTTACCTATTATTATTATTATTATATATAGATATATAGATAAGTTTTGGTCTTCAAAAGCTAGAATGGGAAAAGAGAGATTCAAACTATCAACTTTTGTTTCATGAATTGACGTCTAATCACTCCATTGGCTACTAATTATGAAATTATTGTCTTTGTTAAAGCAAAAAGGACACATGACTTTAGGTGGAAAAAGCCATGTGAAACTAAGACACGACCATACCAGAATATTACAATGGATTTTAAACATAGCCCACTAGCCTTGCATACTATAATAACGAGGCTTCTTAACATTTTTTTATGGGTTTGAAGTCTATAGTATATATTCCATGATAATTATATATATTTGAAGTCTCAAAAGCTTATATAGCATGATCTTATGTGGTTAGCCAAAAATCAAACAATTTCAATTTTTTATATATTATCAACTGTAGATTTCCTTAACATTTACATTTCCTCACTCTAGAGAGGATCACGTTGTCATGGCTTCATTATAATATATATATATATATATATATATATATATATATATAGACACACATGCATTTGAATTTCAACTTATAGTATTTGCTCTATGATAATTATTCTTTATCAATAGGCTAAGACACCTATTGGTTTTTGGTGTAGGTGTGGTTTAAACCCTTAATCTATTATTCAACAATAAGAGACTTTATCAATTAAGCTAACTAAAATTCACAATGTGTATCATATTTATACTTAAAAATTCCTTGATTCAATTTTAATTAAAATAATTAAAGTCTTTGACCCTTGCATCAATAATAATAATAATAATAATAATATTTGTAATAAAGCATTAATGGGAATACATTTGGTACTAGTAAGAAACTGCATTTCTAAGAAACTTTTGTCTAGAGATTAATGTCCCAAAACTTTTAAGATTTAAACACTTGCACACACACAATTATTTTGTTGGTTTTCTCGATGATAAAATTATTATTCTGTCCTTTCCATTTGAGCTGAGTTCATCATGCTCGAACTATGCATAATATAACTATACTTTTTTAGAATACACCAGTAGTAGTATTCTACATACAAATACAATATCGTTAAAGCTTTTATACCAAGTTTCTTTGCAACAATTAAAATCTAGAGATTTTTGAAAAAAATAATATTATTTTATGTGGAAATTTTTTCTTAAAAATAGCCTCTTAAAACAATCATATTTTGTATTGAAACTTCAAATTTTGTAATTTTAGTGTAAAATGTGTTTATACTAAAGTTGTGTTGTGTTTTCAAAACCATTTCATTGCAAAATGTGATATAATCAATTTTAGTATAAAATGTGATATTTTAATGCTGAAAATAATGTTTTTAAAGAGAGGCTATTCTCCCATAAAATTTTTACCATTATTTGTAATAATAATGAAATAATATATTTTTTTTGCCAAAAAAGCTGTAAAATCTAGCTAAACTCCCGACTAACTTATCATTTTAAAATGCAATTTAGCATGCTATATGTGCTTCTCAAATCTCAATATATTTTAGGCGAAAAATACATTTTAGTTCCTACATTTTTAGGCGATTTCTATTTTAGTCCCTACATTTTATTTTTACCGCTTTTAATCTTTATCCTGAAAAACGGTTCTTGTTTTGGTCCCTACCGTTACATCATAAATAGATATTGCTGATGTGACAAACGGTAAGAATAAAAAATATTTGTTTAATGTCCATGTAGCTTAAATTAATAATAAAAAATATTTTTTGACATTAAAAAATGCCATGTCAACATATAAATTAAAAAAATTAATTTATTAATTTTAACTAAATAAAAAAAAAATTAAAAACAACATCAAAAATTAAAAATTATATGAACTGAGATCTAAGCGTGTCTTGAATAAAAATAACAAGAACACAAACTCAAATCCAAGTACACAAACCCAGAAATTAAAAAAAAAAAACGAAAAAAAAGAAAAAAGAAAAAAAAAAAGAAAAAAGAAACCAAACCCTAAGATCAAAGTATACCTTGAAGAAGATCAAAAAAACATAATTCCAGATCCAAGAACAAAGAAAGAAAAAACATATGAGATCAAAGTTCACTATCTCCGACCTCGAGGCGCACCAGGACTGGGTCTCGTGCATTCGTTTCAGCCCCAACACTCTTCAACCCACCATCGTTTCGGCCTCGTGGGATAAGACTGTGAAGGTTTGGAACTTGACCAACTGCAAGATTAAGAACACGTTGGCTGGACACACCGGCTATGTGAACACCGTCGCGGTTTCGCCTGATGGGTCGCTTTGTGCCAGTGGTGGGAAAGATGGGGTGATCCTGTTGTGGGTTTGCCGGAGGGGAAGAAGCTGTACTCGCTTGACGCGGGTGCTATTATTCATGCCCTCTGCTTCAGTCCTAATAGGTACTGGCTTTGCGCCGCCACAGAGCAGAGCATTAAGATCTGGGATTTGGAGAGTAAGAGCCTTGTTGAGGATTTGAAGGTGGATCTCAAGACTGAGGTTGAGAAGGCCGATGACACCACCTCTTCTAATGGTACAAAGAAGAAGGTATAATTTGAGCTTCTTCTTTTTTTGGAATTTACATTGTGTTATGTTTGATTAACGTGTGTATATTTGTTTATTGGTTATTGGATGTGGATATAGATCTCAGATGGGTCTTGTTATTTTGCTATTTAACCCTTGTTAAAATCATACTTTGTTTTTCCTTTCTTTGTTCTTAGATCTGGAATTATGTTCTTTTTGATCTTCTTCAAGGTATAATTTGATCTTAGGTTTTTATTTATTTATTTATTTATTTATTTTATTTCTGGGTTTGTGTACTTGGATTTGAGTGTGTGTTCTTATTGTTCTTGTTCAAGACACACTTAGATCTCAATTCATATAATTTTTAATTTTTGATTCTGTTTTTAATTTTTTTTTATTTAGTTAAAATTAATAAATTAATTTTTTTTAATTTATATGCTGACGTGGCATTTTTTAATGCCAAAAAATATTTTTTATTATTAATTTAGGCCACGTGGACGTTAAACAAATATTATTTATTCTTGCCGTTTGCTACGTCAGCAATATCCGTTTCTGATGTAACGGCAGGAACTAAAACGAGAACCTTTTTTCAGGATAGGGACTAAAAGTGGTAAAAATAAAATGTAGGGACTAAAATAAAAATCGCCTAAAAATGTAGAGACTAAAATGTGCTTTTCGCCTATATTTTATCAAAAAAACAAAAGTTTCTCAATTGTTTTTTTCTATATTCCATTAAAATATATTGCTCCCACCCATCCCCAAAAAAACCTTAATTTAATGATTCATGGATTTTTATAAAAGTTACGAGTAATAACAATTAACATTGACCAATGAGATTTTCGTATTGGCAGGTAAGCTAATTGATATGATATAATATTAGGGGCCATATCAACATCAAAATGGAGGGTCCTACTACTTATTAGTACTTACAAGTCAGTCAATACTCGACTACTATGACTAGTCATAGCCTTGGTAGTTGTTGGAGATAATGATGTGGAGAATTTTCAGCGTAGTGGTTGGAGATAATGAAATGTATAATTTTAAGAGTAAAACAAAACAAAAGCAAACAGAGAAGAGAGAGAGAGCTGAAAGAAACTAATTTGCACTAGACCCTCCTTATCATCACTCTCCTATAAATTACCCACCAATTATTATTGTTTTCACAACTGTCTACTTCTAATTCTAATCATCTCATCTCATAATGGAGGCTTCCTTCAGACCCATTTCATTCCTTTTCCTTGCCTTTCTCTTTCTTCCTAACTTCTTCTTCTTTTTCTGCACCGGACTTCTTTCTGAGCTTCGTTGCATCGATACTGAGCGACAGGCTCTTCTCAACTTCAAGCAAGAACTTATTGATCCTTCTAACAGGCTCTCCTCTTGGACTGCCCATGGGGATTGTTGTTTATGGGAGGGTGTTGTTTGCCACAACCTCACTGGTCATGTCCAAGAACTCCATCTCAGAACCTTTCCTGATTATGAAAGTCTAGAACGATATGAAGCTTATGAGCGGTTAATGTTTGGTGGTAAGCTAAATCCTTCTCTCCTTGATTTGAAGCATTTGAATTACTTTGACCTCAGCTTCAATAATTTCTCTGCTTCTTCTATTCCCTCATTTCTCGGTTCAATGAAGAGCTTAACATCTCTTAATCTCTCTAATGCGAGATTTGTGGGACTCATACCTCATCAACTTGGAAATCTCTCCAATTTGCACTTTCTCAACCTCCATGGTTATCATCCTGATGATTTATATGTGAATAACCTTGAATGGCTTTCTGGTCTTCCTTTGCTACAACATCTCGATATGAGTTATGTAAATCTTAGCAAAGCCTCTAATTGGCTACAACTCACAAACACACTCCCTTCCTTGTTTGACTTGCAGTTGTCATATTGCCAACTTCGTTCTATTCCACCGACATCCAGTGTTAACTTCTCATCTCTCCTCACCTTCAATCTTTCAATGAACCAATTTGAAAACACTTTGATCCCATCATGGATCTTTGGTCTTCGTAATCTTGTTTCTCTTGATCTATCTTACAATAACTTTCAAGGTCCAATCCCTGTTGATCTCCAAAACATGACTTCTCTTACTCACCTCGGTCTATCTGGAAACAATTTCAACTCTTCAATTCCCAATTGGTTGTATAGTTTTAGTCGTCTTGAGTTTCTCAACCTTCGCTACAGTAATTTGCAAGGTACAATCTCCAATGCCATTGGAAACCTAACATCTGCCATTAGTATTGACTTGTCAGGAAATGAACTTGGAGGAAAGTTGCCAAGATCGTTGGGTAATCTCTGTAACTTAAGGGAAATCAGATTGTCATCCAACAAATGGAGTCAAGAGATATCTGAAATATTAGAAAGTTTATCAGGGTGTCTTTCAGATAGACTAGAGATCTTAGAATTAAATCATGCTCGACTTTCTGGTCATTTGACGGATGAACTTGGGGTATTTAAAAATCTAGTCAAACTTTCTTTTTATAATAATTTAATTTCGGGTCCAATTCCAGTGTGTTTGGGAAAACTTTCATCTCTGCGAATCCTGAATCTTATGAAGAATCAATTTAACGGAACCCTCCCTCAAAATTTAGGGCAGCTTTCCAAACTTGAAGCTTTATATATTTCTTCTAATATGTTGAAAGGTGTTGTGTCCGAAATTCATTTTGTCAATTTAACCAGTTTGAGGATACTTTATGCACCTGGAAACCAACTGACTTTAAAAGTAAGTCAAAATTGGATTCCTCCTTTTCAGCTTGGGTCTTTGTCCTTGCGATCATGGAATTTAGGGCCAAAATTTCCCCAATGGCTTTGTTCACAAAGGCGTATGTTGTCTTTAGACATTTCTTACACACAGATTTCAGATATGGCTCCTCCTTCATTTTGGAACTTGTCTTCACAGTTCCGATATCTAAACCTCTCCCACAATCTAATCAGTGGAGAAATTCCAAACAGTCCAGTGATGTTGTCTGCTTCAGCTATTGATTTAAGTTCAAACCATTTCAAAGGTCCGTTACCTTATATATCCTCTAATGTGTATGTGCTAGATCTTTCTAACAATTCATTCTCCAGATTTATTTCTCACTTTTTTTGTTTTAGAGTCAATGAGCCAAAAAACATAGGACATCTCAATCTTCAAAAAAATCTTTTATCAGGAATAATACCCGATTGTTTGATGAATTGGAACAACTTGGTGGTCTTGAATTTGGGGAACAACAATTTCACTGGCAGTATTCCAGCATCCATAGGATCTTTGACTAACCTTCGTTCTTTGCACCTATACAACAACAAATTCTCTGGAAGATTACCATCATCTTTGAAAAATTGTGAAGAGTTGGTAATTATAAATGTTGCTGAAAATAGGTTTGCTGGAAACATACCTTCATGGGTTGGGCATAGATGTACAAGATTGATGGTTCTTAGCCTTCGCTCAAACTATTTCCATGGTTACATACCAAAAGAACTATGTGCTCTAACTTCACTCCAAATATTAGACCTTTCACATAATAAGCTATTTGGAAGCATACCTAGATGTGTTAAAAATTTTAGAGCCATGACCACAAATAATATTTCAAATGACTTGAATTATTATCGTTATATATTTGGTTATGGTCAATATCTTTCTCTTGAAAGTGCATTGCTAGTGATAAAGGGGAGCATTCGAGAGTACAACAGCATTCTCCAACTGGTAAAAAGTATAGACTTTTCCAAGAACAATTTATCAGGAGAGATCCCTAGTGAAGTGACCAATCTTCAAGGATTACAATCGTTGAATTTGTCATGTAATCTCTTGAATGGAAGTATTCCTATGAATATAGGTACTATGGTACTATTGGAATCTGTTGATTTCTCTATGAACCATCTTACAGGTAAAATTCCCTCAAGCATGTCAAGTTTGACATTTTTAAGTCATTTGAACTTGTCAAACAACAATTTGACGGGGCTAATCCCTTTAAGCACTCAGCTACAAAGCCTCACTGCGTCGAGTTTTATTGGAAACAATCTTTGTGGACCACCACTTATGGACAATTGTACTGTAAATGGTGGAAAACCCAACAGTGAAAGCACTAGGAGTAAAGATACTGATGGATTTGAAGTGGATTGGTTCTATGTGAGCATGGCACTTGGATTTGTGGTTGGGTTTTTGGGTGTATGTAGTTCTTTACTATTGTATAAGCCATGGAGAATAATGTACTTTCAATTCCTAGATCACGCAGGGTATAAGCTAAAGAGCATTGTTTCATTGTAAGTAAATGTTGTAAGATTCTTAATATTATGCAACTGTCATTTGATCATGTTAATCAATGTTTTGATGATTTCTATAGAATCTTTGTGTTGGTTAATACTTATATTATTAGTTAAATCACTCTGTTGGCATATATGAATATGGTGTGTCTTCCTGTGAATGTCAAAGGCAATCCAATTTCTAGTTTCATTTAATCCCTGTGGATTAGAAGTTTAAAAAAAATTTAGGTCATACAAACAACTGATTCATTAAATGCAGTGTACTGTACCTTAAAGTGACAACAAGTCTTTGTTTTGTGTACTTTGAAAATAAAAGATGATATATTACCCCCATAGATGAGCTAAGGGTTCATCTAGCTATAAATTATAATAGCTCTCTTTAAAATCTCTTAATAGTGATCACTTTGTAAACTCTAATCAAAAGACATCAAGATTGTGTATGACTACGCAAACCATACATGTTGTTTGTAACAAATTCCAAGGTTATCTATTGGATCCTTTTCAACTCCTTTCTAAGAAGGAAGTCTAGGGTGCAAAAGAGTGGGTTTCTAAAGTCTACTTCTCCCCTACCAAATTTGGCCTTTAACGTTTGAGGAGAATATTCTCAGAGTTATTTTCTTAAATCTCAAAGAAATAAATAAATTGCCTTGGATTCTGATTTTCAAGTTTTTCTACCTTTATTTTTCTTGAAATGTTCATTAAATGTACACAATATTTTGATACAGTAGTAAGTTTACTGCTACACTTTTGTTTTCTTGTCTTTTAGCTAATAGTTAATTTTCTTCAGAATAACATATCTTTCAGCAGTGCTTTTCTTTAATTTTGAGATATTTAAAACTAGATGATTCATTTATTTAGAGAGATGGTATTCATATAATATCATGTCACGCTTGCAGAGGAGCAATAGTGAAAAGGTAAGGGAATCTGGACACTTATTAGCTATTTGGCATATGGAAGTTTTATAAATTTTTTGACTCCTATCTAGGTGGACAGTTTCTCAAACATCTTACAAAAGATGGGAATGGTACTTAATTATCTTTGGCTGGATGATTGGCATATTGTGTGGGTCCTTTTTTTTTATTTATTATTTTATGATGTGATGAAATGGTATATTCATTGAAGAAACAAAGCAGAGCACAAAACAGGGAAGAAAAAAAATTGGCATATTGTGGGTGCCAAAAGTTGGCAGTTAGCAATGTTTGAGGCTCTGGTATTTTTTTTTTTGATAAGTAGGCTCTGGTTTATATTCAAGGCAGGTATACTAAAGTGAACATTGATAAGAATACAGAAGAAAATGTCACTTTGGAACTTATAAAATCTGGAATATTCAAATTTGGTGTAATTGGAGTTACTCTACCAAAATTTGAGTAATGCAAGCTTATCTAATTTTCTAAATCTATTTGCAATCATAGTTTCATTGCTTGACTAGCTATTGAGAATAGATTATCCACTAGGGATTGGTGGCTGCAATGGGATTACCAAGATGGTGTACTTCATTGCATTTTTAGAAGATGGAGAATGTAGAGATATTAAAACATATTTGGGTGTAACTATTAGGATTTGTTCCATTCCTAGAAGACATGGTACTTGGTATGCAGAGTTAGCTTGGTCAATTGGAGTTCTAAAAGGCAAAAGAACTTTGTTGTTCTCATTCTTAAAGTTGCTTGGATTGCTCATTTATATCACAGTTGGATGGAGAAAACGCCCACTGGCATGGTAACAATCTAAAGATGAAGAAACTATCTTAAAGATTATTGTCTTAAAGGTTAGACGCAGATAGCATCAAGCAGGCATATTGAGGATTCAACTAGAAACAAAGGTTAGATGGAGACTGTATTTGATTCTTAAGTCTTAGCAGTTCGGTTTGTATATCTTCCGTTTGCTTTTGATGATATGTTGGCCTGTTATCTGTAGTATTTTATCCTTTTTTCTTTTTCTTTTTTTTACAGGGATCTCTGTATGGTTTTGGTTCTTTGGTAATCTGCTTGTCTTAATACTGCTATAATTGTTTCAAAGGAATAAATTCTCATTCATCTAAAAAAACAAAAATGTAATATGAAAGCATGTCTTGTAACCTGAATTGAAAGTGCGAAAATGAGCATGAAACTTGCCACCTACAAGTCAATTTAATAGTGTCCTGTGGCATGCTTTCTCCCAGTTGTAAGAAAGCTTGTAGTTAATGAACTTTGAAGGTCCTATTTAGAATCCTCAGAGAAGTATGAACCTAGCATACATGAAAATCACACCACAAACAATAAACCACTTCTTTCTATGTTGATATTTAAATGATCACCATGGTTAACTACTTGAGAAAATAAACAAAGGCAAAAATAATTATTTCTCAGCTAAGCATTGATTGCTTGTTTTGGCTAAAAGCCTATTTAATCATAAGCATTTGTTGTAGCCTGCCATGAATGTGTTAAGTTTCCTTTTAACATAATTCTTCCTCAATTATTGCTTCATCTTGTCTATATCTTTCATAATTCTTGTGCTTCTCTTGCGTTAGTTTTCTTTGTAAATATCCTAGAACTCCAACTTATGCAATGAGAAGGAGAAAAAAAAGCCCTTCTAACTTCTGAGTTTCAAAGGTCTTACAAATCCTTCAAAATTGCTTGTCTTTGTCCGTTCAAGAAGATTTCTGTAGATGGACAGTGACAATGTAAGTGCAAATGGAATTTCATATTATGCTGATGGATATAGATTTCCATTAGATGGAAAGATAACCCTTCATTACTCAAGCTAGAACTACTAAATTACTTTCAGTTTAATAATTCTATTGGTAAGGGCATTCCAAGCTAGTATTTTGGTTACTTTAGAGACTTTGATACCTTGACCTCTTCTTAGTAGGATTTGGAGTTTTTATTCCTCTACAACTAAAAAAAATCTATCACATCTTTATTTTCTTAATCCATAAGGAAATGATCTTTATGTGAAATTCAGTAAAATTTGAGTCTTTTAGTTGAGAACTTCACCCAAGAATAAGAGCCAAACATAATTTTGATAAATTTGTGAGAAAAATAGAGATAAAGATATGAGATATGGGTTAGAGTTTTAAGTGACGAGAAATGAATATTGAGAACTGAGTTTTGAGTTATCTCTAACCAAACACAGCCCTAACATCTAGGATTCAATCCCTCCTATTTACTTTTAACAAAACAAAAAAAATCAGCCGTGCACAGCAACCACTACAACACTATTACGCCTTTCCTCGTTAAACTGTCTGTGAAACTGCTCAAAGTTTCCTGCCTTAAATTGCTTCTCTTATTGTGCTGAGGAATCTCAAAAAATTGATGTGTAATGTCTGCAACATCAAGGTTCAAGGACAGGATTATGATTTTTTTAAAAAAATAAATAGAACAGGATTATGATTATTACTACAACAATAGGAACAATTATCATTATTATTGGGACCAATGAAAACTAGTACATTTCTATTAGTGTCTAAGCCAGCATTTCGTGAACATCGAGTAGGTGATTAATGTATACTTTTGTATGGTTCTAGCATGTATAGCAGCTACAGCCTTCAACTATTGGTGAAGTATCTTTCCTGAACAAAAAAAAAAGGGTAAATTATGAATTTCGAAACAATGGAATTGTCATTCCAAGAATCCATTAATCTCCAAATTACTATGGAAACAAACACGAGAAGTACATGAAAGTATGAAATTGGAAAATGATATGAATCAAGCAAAAAATAGGCCATCACTCACAATTCAAGCTATAGTATTAATGTGAAAATTTTGGTCAGTGGCTACAAAACGTTAGACAAGTAAGAACTTAAATTGAACATGATGTTAGAAAATCATTTATATTATATTATATTATATAATAAAAGTATGGTCTTAGAAACCATATTTTTGACTAGTGGATACCTTTTCTTTACTTACATATGAATTTTAATTAATTTATTCATTGTAGGACATGCACTATAATGAGAATTGATGGAAATAAGTACTCATAGATACTACTAAAAAAGGATTATTTAGTCATTCATGAGGAAGAAATTATTATGTGGCTGATATTTGGAGTCTCATACAAATTTCATCAAATCTCTTAAGTTCCACATATAAGATGGAACTTCGGTATAATGATCAAAATTTTGAATCCTGCTGCCAGAAGGCTAGAATCAACAATTTTGCAAATATTCAAGTAGTAATTTTTTGATCATATATTTAGTCCTTAGAAAAGATGCAAGAGTCAAGACCATTATAACTTTCAATAAAATTATAGACTTTTTTATTTTATTTTAATAGGAGTGAAACTATAGACTTTATAGGCCCAAATGCATTGAAAATGTTTCAGAAACTTTGCAAGCGTACTTTGAACATGTCAAGGTCTGATCACATAACATAATCCTTTGAACTATGACGAACTTGGGTGCAATCATGAGACTAAGAGTCGCTATTGTTTGAAATGATCAAAAACAAGATTTAGATTCACGTGAAATGTCAACCAATTCTGAGTTTAAAAGTTTTGCAAGGTCAATATTTGATTGGATATTGAAGATCTTTCTAAAACAATTGTACTTTTTCTATATAGTAATTTGTTGATAATATATTTATTTGAGAGAGAGAGAGACATAATTATCTCTCTCAGTTTATATTTCTCAGTCCTTAGAAAATATGTAGAGTCAAGACCATCATAACTATCAATGAAATTATAGACTTGATAGCCTCAAGTGAATTGAAAATGTTTCAGAAGCTTCACAAGCATACTTATTAGGATGTAAAAATATCCTAACTCTAGAGTCAGTGATAGATAGATTCTTAAGAAAAAAAAAAAAAAAAAAGAAGATAAATAAAAGATAGGAATAAAATATTGGGGGGAGCAAAAACAGAAGTTGCAAAGTACAAATTATGGTTTTATCATTTTAAGCTCTCATTGTGATCTGGCCTATACTAGGTCTAGTATCCAATGTTTACTAGAATTTATATTATATAAATAGTTTGGATTTCCTTCTTTGAGGTATGAAAGATTATTTATGCTTTTTATTTATTATTGTAAATGAACTGTTTTTTTTTTTCCCTCAAAAATTATTTTTTGGGTCCAGCGGATTATTGGGCCTATATGTTAAAATGATAGTGTTCAAGATTCTTAAAGAAGTGTGGGCCCAAATACACTCCTAATTATCTAAACAAGGCTTAGTAATAATTTGGGTTAGTAACAAGGAATTTAAAACATTGATTACGGCTATTAAGTTGGCAAGTTGTGGTTGGTGTGCGTTAAAAAAAAATTGTTAATTATGGATCCATATGCTAGTGTTGTACCAAACATAATTTGTAAAAAAATTTGTCTTTAGTAAAACATAATTTGTATACTAATATTCACTTTAAAACATTATAGGATCTAATATAACAAACTAGACATAGAGAATCCTTTTTGTTGTATATATGACTATAAAACATGCTTCCAATTAATTTTAATTAACCTATGGAATCTCTTTGACTTATGTGATGTGTAATTTTAGAGTCTGAAATCACATTCATGCTAGCTCATGTAACAGGGCTATTAGAGTTGGTATAGGCATGCCATTGGAGTTGCAACTTGCAAGGGTCTTTGACTCAATAAATAAACTTGTGTGTGTGTGTGTTTTTTTTTTTTAACGAATAAACTTGTGTTTTATACTGCCATATTCACATATTACTGTTGCATTATTTAAATAAAAAAATAGTTTTTTTTTCTTAAATTATGCAGTTGATGATCTTGTAAACGTTGCAAGTTTGGGACACACGTTCTACTTTAAGGAAGGGGCCGCTACAATACATCCGTGTTTCCACATTTGTTGGTAAGGATTACAAGTTTCATGAGTAGGTAATTATGTGACGGTGAAGTAGTCTTTAACTAAATAAAATGATGTACTTGTATTTTGTGCAAACTCCCCCTTTAGGTTTTTTTTTGAGAGAGAGATCTACCTTTAGTTCTAAGCTACAATCCTATTATCAGTACCCAAAAAATATAAGGATATGGACATTAATGACATCAGATTTTTTGCTTACCACTTACCCTTCTGCATTTTTATTATATAGTGTATAAATGAAAATTTTGTAAAATTTACACAGTTTTACCTAAAAATGACCCACATCAGTCCGTGTAAAATTGTGTAAATTTACAAATATGTTACAGCAACCGTGAAAATTTATATTGACACTGTTCATTTGGTATTTAGTTGTTTATTCTTTCTTTACGTATCTCGAGAATGAAGAAAGAAAATAGATGGTAATTATTGTGTGAAGAAAGAAAAACAATTTTAAAAATCAAGAAAATTTTATATTTTAATGAAATATAGTGTAAAATAAATATTCTAATGTAAGGTTTTTTAAAAAGTGAGTATGTAAAATAAAAAAAGTAAATAATTATGCCAAAATAAACAAGAATTTATGTAAAATAAATGCTTTAAGTGTAGTTTTTACTTTACAACCCAAGCAATAGTTTTTTTTTTTTTTTTTTGGATAATGTACAACATCAATGTCATATCTTGTTGTTTATTGGAGTAGTTCTAAAACCACAAATTATTCCACAACTTTTTTACTATAACTCTAACATGGCAGATTATGAGTGGTTAACTATCATTTATACATAAACCCACTATTTTTTTTTTACCAATTACACTCTGCCACGTCACATTTATAGCAAGAAGTTGTGAAAAATTAATAAATTATGTGAACCTAAACTTTTCCTGCTCATTGACCTCCAAATTTATACCTGCTGTCCAAATCATCAACCAGCATCTAAGTTTTAAAGCTAAACGGTTAGACTTGTAAGCCAAGGCTGTTTTTATTTACAAATTTCAGGGTCTGGAATCGTTTTTCTCTCATCCTCACTCCTAGGTTACATTCTTTTTGGGGGAAAAAAGAGAGAATAAATTTTCTTAATTCAAATTTTATAATTTTCACTTTATTATGTATGTGATTGGTCAGTTCCACTTCCTATCCCTCGTTTTCACTACCACCTTTGTTATTTCATGTTTATGTAAACTTCACCTAACTTCAATTTTGATAAATGAAATAAGGAGTTATATATTGACTTATTTTCTAATCCAAGCAATGTCTAGCACCTATCTCCAATTGTTGTGTCTCAGAGAGAACAAAGTCTAGTGTGGCAATGAAGACAGAACTCAACTTAAACAACCAAGTTACAACTGGCTATTATGTATGCATATCTCAGATGTTTATTACATTTGCCTACTTCTCATAATGCCTTTAATGTCACGTACTATGGTTTGAGCAATTCTCTGCATGCCCAAATTATATATCTTGTGCTTCATATTTGTAGCCAAATGTCAATTTACTAGCACTATAATTCTATTGAAGGAGTTATCAATGGCCTTAGCGTCCAATAGCGGCACATGGTTATTATTGGCAACAAAACATTAAAACAAATTCATAGAATAAAACACTGATTTGAGGTCTAAATATTTAGAAAGTGCCAAATGAAAAGTGCTCCATGAAGTGTGAACCAGCTTTGCAGGCCATTTGTTCTAAGTGGTTTTTCCTTGAGACTTTCGCACTTTGACGTTCAGCCTATTATTGCTTATGGAAAAAAATGGATTCATTACTCATTACTCACGGTCAAACTTTTTACATAAAAAAGTGAAAATTATAAAACTTTTGTTAAAAAATTAGATATAGATACAGCAGGCATTTTGAATTACTTGTGCTTTTTTTTTTTCTTCTTCTTTTTTAATTCAAATTTTACAAGAAGTGGAGGAGGGGGGATTCAAATCCTGGTTCTTCTTAGAAAGGAGACTACACAATGCTATTGAGCTGCAAGACTCTTGGTAAAATACTTGTGCTTGTTTAATATGTATTAAGTTTCTTAACTAAGACGTATAGCACCCATAACATTCTGCAGATATCTTGGGTAAACAAAGGTGAATTCTTTCAGACTACAAACAAGTGATGCACACAGATGCTCTCGAAGCATCTGGCATGACAATTCTCAAATATAAGCATCCTACAATTACAGCATATTTTCCTAATCCACCAAGTTTTAGATTCAAATTGGAAGACTTGAACAATTTTACACTTTAAACCATTGAAAAAAACACACCAAAAATTTTAACCATTGGAAAGATCCAACATTCTGACTTCACATGAGAAATTTGTTTCGGGAGTTACCAGGACAATAGCCAAAATCCTTGATTTCCATTTAGCCACTACAAACTCTGACTATTTAAGACAACCAAAATCAACAACATGTTTGCATAAATTCGTACATTTGATGTATGTATGCATGAGCATATAAGGCATGAAATATGAACAAGGGAATGAATGAAGAACCTGTTTTCTCAAGAGGCCACTCAAAAAACTAAGCGCATATCTGCTGAAATTTGGCACGTTGAAAAGGATATTGAGCAAGGGCCCTACAAAGGCAAAGCAATAAAAAAGCAACTTCACTACTTCACTCCCAAGATTTTGCAATATAAGCAACACACTTCCACAATCTAAATCCAGTTCTAGATGGGCTAAGAATAATACAGGCTGTGTAGGAAAAGCTAAATCTTACCCAGCTGATGGTAAGCTAAGAGCTTGAGTTTCACTGCTTTTGGTGAACCTTATTGAACCATGCATAGGCTCAGATTGATATACATGCTGTGGCCCATTACAGGAAATTGAAGTAACATGTACTACCAACTCTAGCACTATTACATGGTGATTTTCGTGCAGATATCAGGTGCATTTTGCATGAGATACATGTTAAGCTGTCGCAGATAATAAATTTAAAGGTGTATTCCTGTCTATTTTCATGCCCTTTATTTATCATTTTGTCAAAAGCTCATTAATTATAATAACCACTGGTGAAAAAAAAAAAATTTCTCCCTGTTTATAAGTAACTTGTCCTATACATATAACTTGTCTTCTTAAGCAGATAATTCTAAAAAGACCAAAATATTCTTAACATAATAATATTAGAGACTAGATGATATGGAACTGATCTACAGATAAGTGCTTCATTGCATTAAAGTGTTTTTATCATCAAAAGATTTTCCATGGGCCAAATACTCAACTGACATAATCAAACTTCCAGTTCAAAATGCCATCATAGACTTTTAACATAACACTTGGCAGAATCAGCCAGAGTATATAGAATTTTGGTTGAGTAAACTAGATCTGCCAAAACCAAATGAAGTTGCATATTAGTCTCAATTATAATGGAAAATGCATTCCTATCACATGGTGGGATGTAGATTTTAAAAACATGCTTGGCTTGCTGGTAGTAATATCGCATCATATGTGCTTTCATCAGAAAATCCAGGGAAAAAGAGAGGACATTCTATCGGGGGGGGGGGGGGGGGGGGGGGGGGGGGGGGGTGTTTGGGGGGGGGGGGGGGGAAGGAAATAAACTGACAAATATCATTATTTCCAAAACTCTAATGGAATCAGAAAGGGACTGGGTTCTTTTAAAGAAGTTTACCTAATTGATCCATTCATATAAATACGTGTTGCATTCCCATATCTGTAAAATGATCAAAAGCACAACCTTACAGCTGCTGTTCAGCTTCTTTTGGGTTTGGGCAGGGGGTTGACCGGTTGAGTTGGTTAGAATTTAAGACATGACACAGCAGAAGAAAGAAATGAAAGATAGTGTATAACATATCATCTATAAGTTACATGAAGGGACAGAAAGTTTTTTTTTTTAAAAAGGACCAAACATATTACATTTCTAACCACTCTCACATATGCAGCAACCAGCACTAGTCCCAACAAACAACAGAACTGATGTTTTTACCTATGCACAGCATCAGAATCTGCCGAGTGGCACTTGGGCTTCAGATATGCATCAATAACTTGCAAGTGCTGATCATACCTTTGTGAATTATGCTTACTTCCTACAAGACCAAAAAATATTCAATATTAACAGCAATGTGAAGTCTTCCATTTTGTAAAACCAAATATTTGGAACTGATGATCAAAAACATATGCAATAGCTATAAAACAATAGCAACAGCAAAACCTTAATCCCAAAATTTTGGGATTGGCTATGACCCTCAATAGACTAATTTTAGGGTTGGCCACATGACATATATCTCCATCATATTATCCTATCCAAAGTCATGCTCTCTGAGTCTTTAATTAACATATCCTTTTTCACTTTTTTTTTATTAGTAAAATTAAGTTATTAATGAAAAAGGTTTCGAACAACTCATGATGATAAGCACTCCATAACCTAAAAGAATTACAAAATTACACAAAAGAAGTATTATTTGAGACCCCACACACGTGACAATCAAACAAAGATCGAAGTAGCAAGACTTCAAGCTGGTTTTTTAAATTGACTTTATCCTCAAAGACCCAATGATTTTTTAAAAGGTCGTACCTAGTGAACAAAGCTCCCATTTTTTGCGGGCGTCTTAGAGAGATCATAGTAGGCAGCCTTACTAATAATTGTTTTCGAGAGTTTCTTGAAATCAAACACCACGAATTGCCACTTTCGGTGAAAGGCACTTGTCATCGCACCAAGTCCCGACCTCTAGCCACATCAAACATAACGGTGAAAAATTCCAAATCACCAAATAGTTCTTCCCAAACCAAATCCTCCACCCAGATAAAAGATCAACTACCCTCCTTGGCTACCAATGTTATTTTAGGTCTTCCTCTACCCCTTTTCACATTTTTTATATATAAATATAACTAGAAGATAAAACAAGTCTCTCACTTATGATACAAATCCTAAAAAATCATGAGAAAAATGTCCACACAAACACACACACACACATATATAGCAATTATTTTTTGTGTAAGAAAATACCCAATAAAGCATTTTATAAAAGATTTATTAAAGTCACCCAAAAACCCAATTTTATCACAACCTTTTCTTCTCAAAGATCAAAAAAATATTATCCTATACTGCTACTCAATCACAATTAAATTGTAAACCTAACTCAAATTTAGCACAAAAAAATATTATCCTATACTGCTACTCAATCACAATTAAATTGTAAACCTAACTCAAATTTAGCACGCCCATGAACCCAAAAAAAAAAATTAAAAAATTAGTAGAAGCAATAAAAAATGACATGTCAATTAAGGAATTTACAAAGACCAATAAAATAGAATGGATGAAAATAATATATGTGGCTAACCTTGACTAATTGTTGAGAATCCATATCCGACCCAAAATTAGGACTAAGGCTTTGCTATTATTTTGGTTATTGTTGTTGCACACACTCACACCTAGTGGGTTTTGTACCCATAACCTGACCCTTCACCCATTCTTATTGGAGGAGAAGGTGTCATTTGAGACAGAGTAGCTAGCAAGAAAGTTTCAAAACAGCATAATAGAACCACATGCAGGACTGTTACATGAACTATAGAAGGTTTCTAGAATTCACCATTAACATTCATATCATGATCCAGTGAGTTCTCCTTGCAATTATTGCACTTGGAAACGGTCCCCTGTTTCTTTGAACTTCTTTTCTTTTTTACGAAGAATAGTCCTTAGCTGACCGTGACTAATCTATTAAGGATTCATAGCCAAGCCCAAAACAATTGGTACTAAGGTTTGGTTGTTAATCAATTGTATAGCAAAAGATTTTTTTTTTTTTTTTTTCTAAAAAGCTTCATAAGTATTTTACATTGACAATTAGAAATTTACCAATGAGTTCCTTCCAAATCCAAGCCGTCTCTCTACTTCTGTCATTTCATAGCAAGTGACATAACCGCCATCTCCTAATTTATTAGCAAAATGGATGCATAATTAGTACACAAAAAATAAGTTACTCTAATGAATTTCAATATGCAACCAAATGTGAATCTACTTACCAAGGCATATATCTCTGTACATGGTCTTTGCACCAAAAAGAAAGACATCTGAGTTTGAAGTGAAACATCCATCCTGATGGTCATTATAGTAATGTAAATGAAAAATGATAATGATGATAACAATGTCAATGATGTTTTATGATGAGAATATGTTAGTGCATAGACTAATAGTAAAAAGTGTTCACACACATAACAATTCTGAGTTTAGTAGCGCACACTGTGCTTCAGCTTCTTCTATCCTAAATTTTGGACAAATAAAATAAAAACATATAGAGTTTAGTCCAGGTCTTTTTGTTTACAATAGAGGAAAAGGAAAAAAAGGGGGGTGGGGGGGGTGTGCTAATATTTTTTTATAAAAGCATTTCCATGAATCGAAGCCCTTCTCATATTTTTTGAGCATTTCCATGAATGGAAGTCCTTCTCTCCTCTTTTAAGGAAAACATATTCCCATATATAGTTTTATTGAATGAAGCGGTGCGCCATGATTTAACATAATATCATGCAAAATAAACCTGGACCTGAAAATTTTAGATTAGACAAGAATACTTTTTTCAAGATTGATTAGATTAATAAGATAAAATAAATTTTTTATATTTAATTCATTCTTTTAGTTCCCATTTGTTACACTTTTTTATTCATTAAACCCATTAAAAATTTTCATATATATAAATTTTAATATTCCTTTATTTGACAAAAAAACTAGTGACTTCTTGCTTCTATAATCCTATATAATAGACATTACCCATCTAAAGCAAGGGATGCAAGTGCCAAGCCCAAAACTTTAGCCTCTTTTATCATGCATGAAAACTCGGTCCCCATATTTCTTCTTAGAGAGGTAACATTTTGCCAGTTCCTATCATCTTGAGTAACCTGCCTTCATAAACCAATGAAGTTAGTATGAAGAACTCCCCCCCCCCCCCCCCCCCCCCCCCCAAAAAAAAAAAAAAAAGAACCCAAAATAAGTTCAAAAGAAAGTAAACAACGTACAGTGATTGCATTTGCACAACAAGGATTCTCACCTCACTTTCTGAATTTAAGCGGCATCTATAAGTCGATAACTTAATAGCAGGAATTGATCCATCTAGAGGCAGCAAATATTACTTAAAATTAAGATATGTGGTCAAATGCCATGCTCTGAAAGCAATGACATCTTAACTGAATACATTGTTTTCATATACTTTCATAGATAAGCAAGAATTTATACATTAACCACTAAAGGGGCCAAATCCCATGTACATAGTGAGTATACAGAGAACAGTGACATTATAAGAGTCTCATTTTAAAAAAGAAAATCACCAACTCAAACATCTATGCAAACTATTCCTAAAAATCAAGTGCCCCATTAGTCATTCTTTGACAAAAAAACCAAAAACCCATCTTCACAATAAATAAAGGATTAAATTAAAAAACACGCACCTAGTTATAAAAGTAAATGACAGAATTGAAGAAAACCCAGAACCACAAAAGCATATGAATTAAGTACCTGTAACAAAAACAATGGTGCAATTAAACAGCAAATGAGAGCTCTGAGGCGGTGAAAGAGACCTCTGAGAAAAACATTCTGTTTTATTCAAGAGTGTGATTTGCTAACGTTTTGAAGCGAACCATCCAGCAAGAGAGATCTATGCACACCCCTCTTGTTCCTAAAAACCCGTATTCAAAGTTTTAAAAACCAAACATAAATCCCAAAAGAAAAATACTCATTAGGGTCTGTTTGGTTGGGCGAGAAAAGAGAAAAAGAAAAGTGGGGAACTAACTGGAGATGGTGAAGTGGTAGAGTTTTCTTGCATGATTCCAAGATATCCCACAAGTTCTTCACACCCATATACGTTAAAAATAAGAAAATGGCGAATGTGAATGGTGCGGGTTCTCTGCAACTTGTGTACCGAACATGGTGAGTGACTAGAGAGAATGATTGGACCCAATGGATCAGATTTGGGGTTTTTTTTTTTTTTTTTTTTTTTTTTTTTTTTTTTTTTTATGGTTTACAAAATTTGGTTCTTGGGCTGCACTTTTTTTTTTTTTTTAATTTTTTGCCTTTCTTAGTTGGACTAGAATTTTCTTTTCCTAGATGAATTAGGATTTTATGGTTTTTTTCTCTTGAAGGATTAAATCCTTCCTATAAATACTTTTTAGAATGAGAAGGATGATAGAAGGTTAGGTGTTGTTTGGATTTTAGGAAACTCATATCCCATATCTCACAAAAACTGAGTTTTGTTAACTCAAAACTCAAAACCCGGTGGGGCCCCACGTGTAGAAGTCTGTTTGGCTTATTTTTTCAGATGTAACTCAGTTAACAAATCCCAAACTTTTGGATATGAGTTATGAGATATAGGAAACCCGGAGGAGCTGTTTTCATTTTTTTGAGATATGAGATTTGTTAACTCAATGGCATTATGTGTAATTTTAGAGTTGTCATTGGGCCCCACAGCAGTGATACATCAACTCACAGCAGACCCATGTGTGTTCAACGGCACTTTGGGACTTTACTTTCCCAACTGCCTTCAGCCTTCAGCCTTCACTACTACTTCAACTTCATTTACTTTTCAGCACTTCCATTTTCCTTCTCCCAAGCAAACAGCACAGCAACACTTGAAGTCTGAAGCGCACCGATCAGCACCTTCGCACAGCTCCGTGAACCGGCTTTTTTTTTTTTCCGGTGAGAATATTCAGCCCCTCCATCTGTTGGGTTTTTTTTCCGGTGAGAATATTAAGCTAGAAATTCAGTAGAAAAAATAAGATTCCAATTAGAGAATCTAAATGAAATCACACACACGCATACGTATATATTTTGCCTCAATTCGACTTTCATTGGGTTTCAACTTTGCTATATAGATCAGCAAACTCAACTGAAAAAAAAAAAAAAAAAAAAAGCCAAAAATAATTTCTAGATTCCTTCTGATAGGATTTTGGCTTACTCCCAAATTGGAAACTGATAGGATTTTGGCTTACTCCCAAAGTCTTATTAAGCGCATGAAGTAGTGTCCTACAAAGTCTTATTAAGTGCATTCCCTTTCAAAGGATCCAACCGTCGCTTATTAGTAAAATAATTGGCAAATATCCCAATGAATGTCTCTGCATTTTTCTCTTGAACTTCACATAAGGTTTTCCTATATTTTATCAACCTCAAAGCTTTCATAAAATTAAAAACTAATGAGTATCAAGATTTTATATAAACTGTAATTTTATATAAACTGTATTTTGGATACGTTGCTGTGTGCGCAGAGAGGGATGAAGTTGGGGAGAGAGTGATTTTGTTGTGGAAAGGTCCTGAAGAGAGGAAAGAGAGTGCCAACGCGGGATGGGCTTGTGACCGTTCTGTGCGCCTGTGTTGGGAAGTGATTTTGTGGGACTAGTGAATGACATAAAGGGTGAGTAATTGAATTGAAAAATTCATTGAGATGTTTCACCCAAACAGCCCACAAATTGAGTTATAAAAATTTGAGTATTTTTGAGTGAAGAGTGATGAGTTATCAGTGATGAGTGATGAGTGAACAAAAAAAAATAAACCAAACAGGGCCTTATATTTTTAACCAAAGTTGAAAAATGCAATTTGTGATGTAGCCTATTTTTTTATTAATAAAAGTTTCTTTTGATAAGTTTTCTCTATTATTTAGCTTATTTTTCTTGTAAATTTAAGTTTCGTAGATGATTTTATAAGCGTTGAGAAATCAAAGAAAATAATAATAAGTTATTAAACCAAAGAATAAAAAAATAAAAATAAAAAATTGATTTCATAAGAAATGACATTGGTTTTTTATTTATTTATTTATTTATTTAAGTTCTAAAGTCTTGACAACAAAATAAATCAATGCCATTGGGTTTCAAAGTCTTCTAATGTGTATCACTACATTTTTATAAAGAAAAACCTTATTAAAATTAGAAATGGTTAACAACATTAAACAGATGTGGTAGGCCTTTTTACGAAATTGGGCTGGACTGCCTCCTACGGTATTGGGCCAAAGTGTTCTGAGTAAGGGGAGTTGAAACCGGTCCCAACTGTAACTCACTTTGGTCCAGCTTGTGCACAAACTATGCCCTTTTTGCCAATTTTTGATCACATACCCATGGCAGGCAGAGCTACTATTGGGAAAGTTATGAGTTATGACAGGCATATATAATGAAAATAACATATGAAATACTAGACAAAATAACTAAAAGGGGAGCGGCAAGAAGTACCCCCGTACACAAAAAGTAACACAAATAAATAGAGAGATAATAATAATGGGCTTCTTGAATCAAAGAAAGGGAACATCGTCTGCCACGCTAAGTAACGCTACGGAGTTGAAACCGAGAAGGGAAACCACTTCCTCAATGAGAGTAAATCTCCTCAGGAAGAGAAATTAATTGCTTTGAAGGAATGGGCCTGAATGGTTTGTGTTCAGTGAGGATTCTTTTTCTTTGATAGAGAGCAGGGCTTTAGAAGGAGAGAGGAGACCATCCTATTGGTGTAGTCTACCGTTCTAAGTTCTCTCATTTTCCTTTGTTTTTTTTCCCCTTCATTTCTTAGTGCTAATTCCTCTTTTATGATTTTTCCTCCTAGAGATTACTATTTTCGTGATCGTGATCCCCCCCCTGTGCACGGCAAAGGTCCATTTTTATAGTGCCTGCTGTGACTGGATTTTATTATTTTAGCCTTTTAACCACCTTTATCTGGTCTTGGTGTACTTGTCAACAACCACTAGTCTGTCTATGTTGGCTGTGCCACTCCCCATCACCAGCCAAAGAAGACTATTTTGTTTGTTTGTCTGCCGTGGCAACCCTTACCTGCTACGGTGTGGGTGCTCTCTCTCTCTATCCCTCATGGTATGCACCTAGTGGTTCCAACTCATCCTTACTTCTTTTTGGTGGTATGTCATCTCAGCAGGACATTTCCCCCAAAAGAGCTCGAGTAGGAACCTCAAAATAGGTTTTCCCCTCTCCCCACCGCCAGATCATGCCTTCTTACCTCTGACCCATGGCTTCACCACGTCCTGTATTTGCTGGGTATAGGCTGGTGATGCTTGGGCCTTACGCGTGCTTTACTTCTATGTATGTTCAAAGCTTACCGCTGCTCATCGTGTTCGCTGTAATCTGAAGGCTTGTCTGCACATTCTGTCTGTCATTTTTTTGCTTCTTATGGTGTGTGTTGTTTTCTGATTTCTATTCTCTGTTCCTTTCTTATGTGTTTGCTGTGATCTGAAGGCTTGTCTGCACACTCTGTCTGTAATTTTTTTGGCTTCTTATGGTGTGTGCTGTTTTCTGATTTCTATTCTTTGTGCCTTTCTTCCCTTTAGGGTTGGGCTTTGCCGGATTGTGGGCATCCCTTCCTTCAGCCTACCCTTTTATTCTTTCCGTAGTCTTGCCATTTTTCCTGTCATACCACTTTGCTATTCCTGCTGTGATATTATTTGACCCAAGCCTGCTGGGCCTCTTTGGGCTTGTTACTTATGACTTAGTATAGTCATTTGGGCGTTCTTGGTTATATTGCTTGCGGGCTCCTGTGTCCCATTTTCCTTTTGGGCATCCTTGGCCCATTTTACTTTTCCTTGGGTATTCTTGGCCCTTTCTAGTCTTGTGTTCTCATGTGGTTTTTACTAACTCCTTTGGGTTTCTCTGACCCGATTTATTTTATCCTTCATCCTTGGGGCTCATGGACTTTCCATCAACTCTTTACTTTCTTTTACTTTCATTACTTCGGGCTTGCTGTGGCCTATTCTCACTTTTCTATATCATATACTGCCCCATGAGTTTGCTACTTCTCTCTTTCCAAGCTCCTTAAGCCCGTTTGATTCCTCAAGGCCCATTTGTTTATTTCATGGGCCTGTGATCCATTAATTCTTCCGTTTGGGCTTAATAGTTTTTCTATCCATTTACCAATTCTTTTCTGCTTGTGTGCTGGGGCTTCTTCTTTCTATTTGGCTTCCCAAAATGATCATCAACAACAGAAAATACAAAACATGTATCATCAAAATTGTGGTGTAACATATTTTGGGGTTTGAGGATTTATAATAAACACAGTAAAACCATGCCTGAAATTATAATCTGCATATAATCTTGCTTAATGTATTTCTTGGCATGGATTTAAAACTATACATAAATTAAGTTGGGCATACACAAATATATTTGTTTAATACTATCAAAGATACTTGCTTGGACTTGCTTATAGTTATCTAAACATATTTTCTTCATATGTATTCGTAAATACTTCATAGCCTAACATATTTTCTCACATTTATTTATGCTTCATAACTCAAATCAAGCTTTGTGGGTTTCAGTTAGCTCAACTGGTAAGAGATCTAGGGTTCAATCCCCCGCCTACACCAAAAACTGATTGGTGTCTTAGTTTGATGATAAAAAGCAATCATTAGGAGCGGACGCCATAAGTTGAAACTCTCTCTCAAATTATGCTAAAATAATCCATACATGAGAAAACTATTTTTTCACATTAATTTATTATTTTCATTACTCCATTATACTGTCTTTTGCCTAGGAGAAAATCGCAAAGGTAGCGAGCAATGGACAACCATTGGCATGAGTACCGGACTTGACTACCCAAAAAAAACCAAAGTCTAGCCACTAACATAATCAAAAGATTCAAAACAAGACGCATGTCATTATTGCACAAAGACCCCTAACAAATACAAAATTTAATTATTCTCTTAAACAGAAAATAAGATTTTCTTTGATTGAAGGTTAGTACACAACTATGGAAAATATTTAACGTGTATTTATGCATGGGAGGAAGCTAGATGCTACCTCTATCTAAATTATTAATCCTTGTACTTTCCAATTACTGTGACTAAGTTGCATTAGCATTGTCATCTGATTGCAATCTAGATATGAGTTCACATATGTCATATGTAAAGGACATAGAGCTTAATTCCAATTATATTGTTTGCAGTGGTATGCATATATTACAATTTGAAAATTTTTAAATGACTTAATAAGTATGAGCATCAGGAGTGCTAATTTTAGCTTTGAATATAAGAGAATGAGAATCATTAGCCTACAATGAATTGCAATTGTCTTCTTGTCTCCTAGCTGTGTGACAGTTTCTCATTGCGAACAAGTCCAATAATCTTACGTGAAGGGAGCAATTACCACAAATAAGTAACACAAAGTTGTTTTATTTTATAAGACTCTGTTTTACAAAATAATTTATAAAGTTTTGTTTTTAAATTAAATTACTCCAACCAAAATGACCCAAGACACTTTTACTAAAAAAAGAGTATATGCCAAAGGAAAGGAAAAATGATAATGCAAGCACCCAACCAATAATCAATATAAAAAATAAGAATTAATTTGTATTCAAGAAATCCAATGATTTACAGAGTATTTGAACCCATTTTCCAAATTCCATCGACCTTCCAAGCACCACATTCCAAGTACTGCTCACATTCATAGTCACCATGGGCCATAAAGTATGTGCACCTTTCATTCCTTTTTGGCCGAGTGTGGTAGTTCATCAGAGCTTCCTTTTTCACTTGGTCCATCATAATCGTCACAGGTTTGCTTGCCTTTTTAACTTTCCCCAAAGATTCCCCTAAGAGAGAGAGAGAGAGAGAGAGAGAGAGACCAAAGGCAATGAGACAAGATACTTTTATCCTAATTTAGAAGCATTTTATCCAAGTGAATTAGAGAAACAACACTCATTTTTTAAACAAATGGCTCTTTCTTGTTAAGGGTCTAAAAAATAATAAAAGTTCAAACAAATTGCCCAAGATTTCTTAAAACAAGAAGATCTCGATCAAATCCATTAGTAGTGTTGAAAAAGTTTTGAAAAATTAGGAGCTATACAATCAAAATCATTAAATTAAATAAACAGTATATAAATCAATTAAAACCAAAACTAACATAAGACATCAAAGATGCCTATACTGGTCCATGCATTGAACTAATTGACACTGACATATTTTAATAGTTTTTTTTTTTTTTTCTAACTTAAGGAATTTTATCTAGACTTTCAGTACCCTACCAAAATTTCACCCCATCAGCAAAGAAAACCTGGATTTTTTTACCCTTTGGATAGTTTTTGTTAACAATTTTGTTATGTGGCTGAAAAACAAACATTTTAGTTATGAAGCATCTCGAGTCTCTAAAACTTGAGTTCACTCAAGAAACTCATGTCTCGATGACTTGAGTTCCAAGAGGTGGCAAATATGATGTGGATAAAAAAATCAATGTGGAGACTCGAGTTCGGATAAAAATTCACATGGAATTCAAGTCTCAATTCCTTAAAGGAAACTAAAATGTTATAAAAATACTTAAGACTCATGAGTTTTGTCACTTTGTCACTTCTTAGAACTCGAGAATTAGATTTTTTTTTTTTTTTTTTAATAAGAGTGTTAGATGTTGGGTGTACACATGCGAGTGAAGTACTCAAACATCGAATAATAATGAAAGGAATGAGTGATTAATATATCATAATTGAGCTCATATATGTTGGGTTTCGGTTTTTTAGGTTAAATATATTTATAAGTTATATTAACTAAAAAATTAAATGGAGAAAAATGCTATTGAATGTATTCAACATTAGTGTTACTATTTATCAAAAAAAGAAAATGTTAGTGTTACTAGAATTACACTTTCACTAACGTGTGGAAAATTAGGTGGACAAGATTTTGGGGACCCATGTGCTTTACTCTACTAAAACTATACTTTCTTGGAGAAAACTAGATACTATAACGTGTAGAAAGTTTACACTTTCTTGGAAAAACTAGATGGTGGACAAGATTTCGGGGACTCATGAGTTTTACTTTACTAAAACTACACTTTCTTGGAGAAAACTAGACACTAAAAGTCTATAATGTGTGGAAAGTTTACACTTTCTTGGAAAAACTAGGCGGTGGACAAAATTTTGAGGACCCATGAGCTTTACTTTACTAACTTTACTAGAACTACACTTTCTTGGTAAAACTATACAACAAACAAAATTTTGAGGACCCATGAGCTTTACTTTACTAGAACTACACTTTCTTGGAAAAACTATACAGTGGAGAAAACTAGACACTAGCGTGTGGAAAGTTTTGCCCAACATAAAGGAGGCTTTAAAGACTTTGGGAAAGAAAAACGAAGTCTCCAAAACTCTCTTTTTAAAACTTTAGATGTTCAAAGTCTTTGGATTATAAATTTGTAAATTTCAAAAAAAAAAACCCATATAAATTGAATTATCATTATTTGAACAATTAGGAGTTTAGAATTATCATTTTTTATTTTGATTTTGATCACAATGGTGGCAACATAGCAGCCCCATTATGGTTAGGGGGCATTTGATCTAAATTGGGTTTTTGAATAAGAGACTCAAAGTTTTGGTTATTTTTCGTCAAATTTTATGAGTCTTTCAACTAAGTGTGCATTTGGGTTTTGTGTCTAGCTCTTGCGTTTGCCTCTTTGTTCTTTTTTCTTTTTTTTTTTTCTTTAGCCGCTCTTTTTGACTTTAAGGTGTGAACAGTGCACAGAACCCACAAATCTCACTTTTTAGCAACTTTTTCATTAAAAATGGGTCCTACGGTACTATTCACACATTTAAAAATTATTTTGCTACATTGTTTTTAGTTTTCAGTTTTTAGCTGTATCCAAACGAATCCTAAATATTATTAATATTTTTGTTTATAGGCATTATGTTGATTGTGCCAACTAATTTAGGTAATTGAGAAGAAAGTTGGGAGAATTTGCTACCCTAAGTGTTGAATTCCACAAAAATTTGGCATTGGCGGTACCAAATTGGGGGGAAGAGAGGAGAGAAACTTTGATAGCAAATTTATTACTTCCTTTCATATTACTATGAGACTAGTTGTCTCTATTAACATTATGCAAACTAGAGGACTCCTTTAAAATATACACACACACACACAAGTCCTAAGTCATCAATTAATCCGTTATAAAATAAATAAATAAATAAACCATCAATTAATCTCTCATTTTCCAGAAAAATGAGAGATTCAAACTAATGACTTAGTTTTATGAAGGATTCTCCCTAATCACTTGTGTTTCTCAAATTCTTCAAAAAAAACTTGTGTTACTTAAGAAGAATTCAAATAAGTCTAATGCCACACAAAAAAAAAAAAAAAAATACAACTATCGAAAAGACAAATTATTTTAATAATTTTATAAGTGAAAACACGATATTGATGACATGCTCAGATAAGAATCGATAAAAATTTGTCTAATCAGCTATTGTAAAAACTGCTGTGTTTATAATATTCCTCATGCAATTAATGTCTTTTAAAATTGTGGGGCCAGTTGACCGAAAAACTAACAGAGCCCATAAAAGTGGGCTTGTGGCCCAAAGGCCCAAACCGAGGACACTCATCTGTCCGAGGATACTCCTTTGTTCGAGGATACTTCTCCAAACCGAGGACACTCCCCTGTCCGAGGATGAAGTCCATTCCTCAAACCAACTTTAGAAGTGGATGTAACTATCTTAGATGTCAGGGAGTTTCGCAGAGTTACATGCAAACTAAACCAAATGAATATTGATCAAAGGAGGAACCGGAAAAGATAGCAAATATTTCCCAAAGGCTGCTGCCTCCACATTAAATGCATCCCACCTAACTCTCTGGCCGCATTAATGTGGAGGTGACACCTGAACAGTAACCAAGCAGCCTTATAACCACCAAGCGGAGGATCCGGGACGTACTGGATGGGACAGAAAGAAATTCCCAGAGGAAACCCCAAAGGAGCACTTGGATGCGTTCAATCGTAACTTACGCTTCCTTAACACTTCGAACGTGCTGATGAGATTCGTCACATGTTCGGACACTATTTTGTTCTTTACTACCATGTCGTCAATATAAACCTCTATGTTGTTGCCCAACTGTGGCTCAAATATCTTTGTCATCATTCGCTGGTACGTTGACCCCGCATTCTTCAAGCCAAATGGCATTACCTTATAGTGATAATTTCCATTGGGAGTGAGGAAAGCTGTCTTCTCTTGATCGCCCGGTGCCAGTGGGATCTGGTGATAGCCCTGGAATGCATCTAAAAAGCTCATCCGAGGATGACCTACTGTTGCGTCAACCAGCTGATCTATACGGGGCATAGGGAAAGGATCCTTAGGACAAGCTCTATTAAGGTCCATGAAATCGACGCATACTCGTCATTTCCCGCTCTTCTTCTTCACCACAACGGTGTTCGCTAACCACTGAGGGTAAAACACCTCTTTGATAGCCCCTGCCTGCTTGAGCTTGTCCACCTCGTCTTTAATAGCCTCGGCGTGTAATTTGGATGGACGCCGAGGTGGCTGTTTCTTCGGAATAGCTGATGGATTGACATTCAAATGATGACAGATGAAGTCTGGATCAACCCCTGGCGTTTCATAGGCATTCCATGCAAACACGTCTATGTTCCTTCTTAGGACCTCAACCAATTGCTCCTTTTTTGGTGAGGGCAATAGCGCTCCAACCTGGAAGTACCTATCCGGGTCATTACCGACGGTCACCCTCTCCAATTCCTCACACTCAGCCTCCCCGGCGATAGTGCTGGAGAAAGTTCCTCGGTCCTTTAATTGCTATAATCCATCCTCGGCCCTGGCCGACGGACCTATCTCTGGCTTATGCTGGATAGCCGCTACCATGCACTGTCTCGCCATGGCCTGATTTCCCAATATTTCTAACACTTGGCCACCTAACGGGTACTTCACCTTCTGATGAAGAGTGGAGGAAACAGCCCCCAGGGTATGCAACCAAGGCCTTCCCAGAATCGCCGTGTAGGGAGAGAAGACGTCCACCACGATGAAATCCACTTCCACCACTTCGGAGCCTGTCTGCATAGGTAATCTAATCATACCTAACGGAATGACCGATCTGCCTTCGAAGCTTACCAACGGGGAGCTATAAGCCGTCAGGTCTTGGGGTGTCAAACCCAGTCCCCTGTATAGGTCGGGATACATCACCTCAGCTGCGCTCCCCTCATCAATCATCACCCTCCTTACATCATATCCTCCAATTCTCAGTGTAACCACCAAAGCATCATCATGCGGCTGTATGGTCCCTCTCTTGTCTTCCTCTGAAAAGCCTAGTACCAGTGGGGTGTTTAGCTTCGCTTTCTTTGGCACCGAATTCGAGCTCCCCTCCGAGCAATGAGATACTGACAGTATTCTGGAGGGACAAGACCCTGTCCTTCCAGGGGCCGCAAATATGACATTTATGGTGCCCAGGGGGGCTCCTGAAGAGGCATTTCCTCTCAACGTCGGCCTTGCCTGGCCTCCTTGGGCACTGGTGTGGTGCAGAAGGTTGGTCAACCTCCCTTCTCGGACTAGCTCTTCCAAGTGGTCCCATAAGTTTCTGTAGTCCTCAGTTGTATGCCCATGGTCCTGATGGTACTGACAGTAGAGGTTCTAGTTGCGTTTCGCAGGATCCCCTGCCATCCTATTGGGCAATCTAAAGAAAGGCTCGTTTTGTATTTTTTCCAGAACTCGCTGGACTGGTTCTCGGAACACAACGTTGACTGCCTGGGAATTTGCAGATCCTGACTGCTCCACAAAATCTCTCCGAGGTCGATTGCTGTTATACCGATCGGACCTAAATTCCCTCCTCTCCTGAGGGATCACCTTGGTCTTTCCTCTAGCCCGTATCTGGTCTTCCTCTATTCTTCTAAATTTGTCAATCCTGTCCATAAACTGTCGCATGCTGGTAACAGGCTTACCGGTTAAGGAACTCCTCAGCTCGTGATCGATTGGAAGGCCCTCCTTGAAGGTGTTGATAGCCACCTTGTCGTTGGCTCCCTCTACTTCGTTATACATCTCCCAATATCTGTCAGAGTATGCTTTCAGGGTTTCTCCCTCTTGCTGAGACATGGATAATAACGACCCTAAGGGCTGAACAACCCTTCTGCAGGTAATAAAGCGAGCCCCAAAAGTTTGGATGAGTCTTTCGAAGGAATCGATAGTATTCTCCTCCAGGCCATTGAACCACCTCATCGCCACCGGGCCTAGACTTGAGGGAAAAACCTTACACATCAAGGCTTTGTCCCTAGAGTGAATGGCCATCCTCTGATTGTAATGGCTAACATGCTCCACCGGGTCCGTCTGACCATTATAAATGGTGAACATAGGTTGATGGAACCTCCGAGGGATGTGACGTGCTGGGAATTTCTGGAGATTCCCAGATTAAAGCCATAAATAGCTTACAACCACCTAGGAATCCCAAGGAGGTTCAGAGGCTGACTGGGATGACCGCCGCGCTGAACAGATTTATATCCAGGTCGGCAGACAGATGCAGACCCTTCTTCCTTTTACTCCACAAATGGAAAGGGTTTGAGTGGACGGAGGAGTGCGCATTAGCGTTTCAGCAGCTCAAGGAATATCTATCTCGGCCGCCTATTTTGTCTAGCCCTGAAGTAGACGAGGTTCTTTTTGCCTACTTGGCGATAGCCACCTATGCTATTAGTTTTGTTATGATACGGGTGGATAATGGCGTATAGCGGCCAGTGTACTATGTGAGCAAATCACTTCATGAGGCTGAGGTGCGATATCTGCCATTGGAGAAGGCCATTTTAGCAATAGTGCACGCTACTAGAAAACTTCCCCATTACTTTCAAGCGCACACTGTGGTTGTCCTTACTCAGTATCCACTTAGAGCGGTACTTCGGAGCGCTGACTACACTGGCAGGGTTGCTAAATAGGGCACAATACTTTGGGCTTTCGATATAAAATATATGCCTCGTACTTCCGTGAAGGGTCAAGTTCTCACCGACTTGGTGGCCGAATTTGCCGAGGGCCCTGAAGAAACAGTTGCAAGCCCACTCGGCATGGACGGAAAATCTGTCGGCCTTATATCCACACAGCATCTCACTCCTTGGAAAGTATATGTGGACGGGGCAGCAAACCGAAGGGGGTCAGGAGTGGGACTGGTCCTAGTATCTCCCGAAATGGCCGTCGTCGAGAAGTCTTTAAGGTTGGGATTCCCAGCCACTAACAATGAGGCGGAATATGAAGCTTTGTTAGCAGGAATGGCGACAGTCAAGAAGCTTGGGGGAAAAACGGTGGAAATGTTCTCGAATTCAAGCCTAGTAGATGGCCAGGTCAGAGGAGAGCTGGAAGCTTGAGACGCCAGAATGCAGAGTTACTTGAGCCGAGTTAGGCGTATGCAAGCGGATTTTGAATCTTTCGAGCTATCCCACATCCCTAGAGGTGGAAATGCGCATGCAGACTCCTTGGCTACCCTTGCTACCTCCTCAGCCAAGAACTTACCTCGGATTATCGTTGTTAAAGACTTAAGCTCACCCACTCCAGTAATGGAGGACCCTATTCAGGTCAACCAGATCAGTTCAACGCCCAGTTGGATGGATCCTATAATGGTATACCTCGAGAAAGATATACTGCCCGAGGACAAGTTGGAAGCTGACAAGATAAGAAGGAAAGCTCCTCGGTTCTGGCTGTCCGAGGACAAGAAGTTATACAAACGCTCCTTCTCGGGGCCTTATCTGCTTTGTGTACACCCTGAAGCAACAGAGGCACTTCTAGAGGAGCTACACGAGGGAATTTGTGGGAGTCACACAGGAGGGAGGTTTTTGTCTCATCGAGCAATTACCCAAGGGTACTGGTGGCCAGGCATGCAAAAGGAGGCTCAAGAATATGTCAAAAAATGTGATCAGTGTCAGAGGTTCGCTCCGAATATCCATCAGCCTGGGGGGGTCCTTAACCCTCTTTCTAGTCCGTGGCCTTTCGCGCAATGGGGCTTAGACATCGTTGGTCCTTTCCCTAAGGCAATTGGGAATAAGAAATACTTGCTAGTTGGCACGGACTATTTTACAAAGTGAGTCGAAGCGGAGCCCCTGGCTAATATTAGGGATGTGGATGTCAAAAGGTTTGTTTGGAAGAACATCGTCACCCGATTTGGGGTTCCTCAGGCCCTTATCTCGGATAATGGTCTTCAATTCGATAGCAAGGCCTTCAGGGAATACTGCTCTGACCTGGGAATAAAGAACAGATATTCCACTCCAGTTTATCCACAGGAAAATGGTCAAGCCGAGGCTGTCAACAAGGTCATTGTGAGTGGGCTCAAGAAGAGGCTAGATGACGCGAAGGGAAAATGGGTGGAGGAGCTGCTACACGTTTTGTGGACCTATCGAACAACCCCTCGACGCTCAACAGGAGAGACCCCATTTTCAATGACATACGGGGCGGAGGCCGTGATTCCCCTCGAAACGGGTTTCCCCACGTTAAGGACTAGCACCTTCACCTCAGATGGTAATGATGAGCTTCTGGGAAAAAGTTTAGATCTGATAGATGAACGACGAGAGAGGGCGATGGTCCAGTTGGCCTATTACCAACATAAGCTGAAACAAGGCTATAATGCGAATGTGAGGCTGAGGCCACTAGCTCCAGGAGACCTAGTATTGAGGAAAGTTGTGGGGAATACAAAAAATCCGGCTTGGGGAAAGTTAGGGCCCAATTGGGAAGAACCATATCACATCACATCTGTGGCAGGAATAGGGGCTTACCATTTGGAAGATCTAGACGAGAAAATTGTGCTCCACCCTTGGAATGTAAGCAACTTAAATAGGTATTACTATTAACACAAACGGCTCTGTCATATGTTACCTTTTTTAGCTTAATTAGAGCTCTATTACTCGTATTCCTTACGAAAATAAGAAAACTAGGTACTGGACAGAGCCAAGGTATTGCATGGTCCTCGGACCCAAGCCTCTGGGGAAACCAGATACTTCAGATGAAAAAACGAAGTGTTAGACAGAATCAGGGCATTGTATGGTCCTCGGACACCAGCCTCTGGGGAAACTAACCACTTAAAACAAGAAAACTAGGTACTGGACAGAGCCAAGGCATTACATGGTCCTCGGACCCAAGCCTCTGGGGAAACCAGATACTTCAGATGAAAAAACAAAGTGTTAGACAGAACCAAGGTATTGTATGGTCCTCGGACACCAGCCTCTGGGGAAACTAACCACTTAAAATAAGAAAACTAGGTACTGGATAGAGCCAAGGCATTGCATGGTCCTCGGACCCAAGCCTTTGGGGAAACTAGATACTTCAGATGAAAAAACAAAGTGTTAGACAAAACCAAGGCATTGTATGGTCCTCGGACACCAGCCTCTGGGGAAACTAACCACTTAAAATAAGAAAACTAGGAACTGGACAGAGCCAAGGCATTGCATGGTCCTCGGACCCAAGCCTCTGGGGAAACCAGATACTTCAGATGAAAAAACAAAGTGTTAGACAGAACCAGGGCATTGTATGGTCCTCGGACACCAGCCTCTGGGGAAACTAACCACTTAAAATAAGAAAACTAGGTACTGGACAGAGCCAAGGCATTGCATAGTCCTCGGACCCAAGCCTTTGGGGAAACCAGATACTTCAGATGAAAAAACAAAGTGTTAGACAGAACCAAGGTATTGTATGGTCCTCGGACACCAGCCTCTAGGGAAACTAACCACTTAAAATAAGAAAACTAGGTACTGGACAGAGCCAAGGCATTGCATGGTCCTCGGACCCAAGCCTTTGGGGAAACCAGATACTTCAAATGAAAAAACAAAGTGTTAGACAGAACCAAGGCATTGTATGGTCCTCGGACACCAGCCTTTGGGGAAACTAACCACTTAAAACAAGAAAACTAGGTACTGGACAGAGTCAAGGCATTGCATGGTCCTCGGACCCAAACCTCTGGGGAAACCAGATACTTCAGATAAAAAAACAAAGTGTTAGACAGAACCAAGGCATTGTATGGTCCTCGGACCCAAGCCTCTGGGGAAACTAGTTACTTCAGATGATGAAACAAACTATTAAACAGAAATTAAGTCGCGGAAAGTCCTCGGACCACAACTCAGTGGAAATTAATGCACGCCATAAAAGTTAGCGCTTCTTAAATAATATCTATGTGATCATCCTTATATGCCAAGGCAAGTTCCATTAGCATCACCTCAAAGCATTTTAGGGTGTTTAATACTTCCAAGGACAAACTATTCGAAACGCTATCTCCACTTTCGTTTGACTCTCAATTGGCATAGATAGGACTAAATTTTCTCTAACAGTGTTAAACTTTGCTCTTCTGTAGCTCAAGGTAACGTAAACGTGAAAATATATTCATGCAAGAAACTATACGAGAAAAAGATAAACCCATAATATCTTATACAAATCAAAAAAGGGAACTTTGCCTTGCATACATCAACTATCTGTTTAATTTTATTTGCATCTTGGGAGGTGGGACGTTGGCTGCTTCCTGAGGAGGAACATCCTTCTTTTTCTCTTTCTCCTTTGAAGCCTCCCCAGCAGGCAAAACGGTAGAAGCTAAGTCCTTTTTGAAGTTTTGAGAAGCTTGCCCATCCTTAGGAGCCTCTGCGACTTTGGTTGGAGAGGTCCCCTTTTCCACCTCGGACACTTCAGGCTGTTTCTGCTGACTGGTTGGGAGAGGATTCTGACTCTAAGCCTCTTCAGCTAAGCCAACCGCAGTAGAGGAAACCTCTTGTCGCTGAGGAGGAGAGCTTGAGGCTCGTATGGCCGAAGGAAAAAAGATGTTCTCAGGACTTCTCAGCTCTGATGAAGGCTCGATCCCCGCACGATTGAAAGCTTCTTCCGAAGTCTGAGCATAGTATGCTCGGCACACAATTAGGACCTCTTTTCTGAACCTTTCCTCGGTCTCGGCCACACCTTCGTCATACCCCTGCTGTTCGGCCTCATCCTTCGCCTTCTCAGCCTCGGCCCTTGCTTTTTCAGCCTCATCTTTCTCCTTTTCAGCTCGAGCCCTAAGCCTTTGAGCTTCTTCCAGTTGATTCATCAACAGCGATACCCTTTCCTTAGAAGCTTTTAGTTGATCACTAGCCTCCTTAAGTTTTTTCCCTTGGTCTTCAGCTTGCCTTTGAAAGCTGGACACGGCTAAATCAGCATTCTTTCGAGCGGACTCTTCGTTTGCCAACCTTTTCTTCAGCACCTCTACGTTTTGCTCACTGGTAGTAAGTGACTTGGTAGCTTCAACTCTAAACCCCCTCTGTTTGGCCCACTGGTCTTGAAGATTATTGGTCACCTCCTCTAGCCTGAAAGTGGTTTGGACAACCTATTTATATATATATATATATATATATATATATACGAAACGAGATAGTCAGAAATGAAGTAAACTGGAAAGGAAGGGTAAAACGGGAAGGATGATATACCATGCCCAGGTGCCTTTTTATATTCATGAAGAGCTCATCATTCTTCATCCTTTTGAGCTCCGCCATATCCCGAGGAAGAAGGAGGGTTTTCTCTAGGGCCGAGGCGACATTGCACCCAATCCCACCATTGTATTCTCTGATGGATGCGTCTGCCCTCAGGGGCTCACCACCGAGCATAAGAGCAGGAAGCCAGGCTTCAGGCTCCGAGGGTTGAACGGTTTGTTTGCCACCCGCTTTAAAAGCCCCACGAGTCGTCTTTCGTTGTTTCAGAGGCTGCTGGTCCTCACTTCCCTGGGTTGAAGGAAGTCTCCCAGCATCCACCACACCTTTGCCTTTTTGCTCCCTCTTTCTCTTGGGATCGCCAGATTCGACCACCTGAGGTTGGAGAGGTTTAGGAGGAGGAGGAGGAGGGAGAGTAGTATGGGGTGACCTCCCTGGAGTTTCTTTCCCAGACTTACCTTCCATGACATCCAACAAACTTCTCTGGCTCTTTCTCTGGATGCCCATATCACCAGAAACCACCTCAGGAGATTGGGGTCGGTTGAACACCTCAAATCCGTCCGCAGAATCCGAAACCTCTTCAGCTTCTTCTTCTTGTTCTTCTTCTTCTCTTTCCTCCTCCACTTCCTAAATAGCGGGATGTGACGAAGAAGCCCCTACGGAAATAGCCGCTTCAGGTAAAGGTTGAGAAAACGGGGCGCCTTCAGGGATTGGAACACCCTCAGGAACTATGAACTTGCTTCTTTCGAAGGCTACGCTGATTCGGCGTAGCCGAGGATCTTTAGCTTTTATCACGTACTTGGGCTGAGAAAAGGAGGTGGAAATTGGCTTGTAGCGAAGGATAACATGTGCTGCCCTTAGTTGACCGTCGGACGGATTTATATATATCTCAGACCTTAGAATTCTATCCAAACTCTCCCTATTAATAAGTCTGTGTTGAGGCTTGGTGGCGCGCCTATCTGCAAAAATCAGCAAGACAGCAATGAAATTCTCGTCAAGGATAAAGTTAACCTAAATTAAGAAGCGCAAACAAAAATGCAAAGGCATTCAGCCTAAGAATCCCCACCTGGTTTGCCCTCCTGAGTCGGACAGGGTAAACCGTTATGCCATGCACCAGAAAAAATGAGAAAGTCATCTTTCAAACCCTTGTTCGATGAAGGGAGACACTGGATTAACCTTATCTGGGGGAACCTGGACTTAAGGTAATACCCTGCATCCTGTAAGTGCTGGAGATTATATACCCAATTCACATCGTGATGGGTAAGGCCCAAGTTTAGCCTCGTGTTAAGGGCTTCTATACTCCCTAGCATCCTGAACATGTTTGGGGCACATTGTGTGGGGGACAATCTAAAGAACCTGAGGTAACTACTAGTAAGATGGCCCATCGGAATAGTCATTCCCCCCTCTATGAAAGCGATCATGGGAATGACTACTTCCCCCGTTTCTCTTTTATCATACCATTCCTCCACGGAAGCGTACCTCATGCCCACCGTTGAAGGGATATTATATTTGGCCCTAAAATCCTCTATTTGCTCCTCGGGAATCGACTAAATACTTAAACCTACCTATTTCTTAAGAATTGTGAAGAAAAGTTAAAGAAGATAATGGAAAACTGAGGAGGGTTAAAGAAACTTACAGTTGTGAAAAATAGACTCCTCGGACAAACTCCAGATATTTATGAGATCGTTGAGAAGAAGGAGAGAGGAATAGGTTCAATGAATACTCGATAAGATCGTGAGATTTTTCGTGTAACTGAAAAGAAATTTGATTTGAAAAGCTCTTATTAAGGGCACAGAAATCGTAAGCGGGAAAAATCCCGCTCGTAAGTTTCGGAAACCCCCACCGTTAGATCCGCATCCTACTGAAACGTGGAGGACAGAGAAACAGCCATCATTTAATGATGGCGTGCTCCTGACGCTGAAACGTCAGGGACGTGTCTTGGGCAGGTGAAAAGGCAGTCTGAAACTTAGAAGAGCCCAACGCAGGAGTTAAGGAGGTGATGTCAAAATCCCCTTTTTTTCTGAGGTGACAAAAAGTGAGATTTTGAGAGGCTATTGTGGGGCCAGTTGACCGAAAAACTAACAGAGCCCATAAAAGTGGGCTTGTGGCCCAAAGGCCCAAACTGAGGACACTCATTTGTCCGAGGATACTCCTTTGTCCGAGGATACTTCTCCAAATCGAGGACACTCCCCTGTCCGAGGATGAAGTCCATTCCTCAAACCAGCTTTAGAAGTGGATGTAACTATCTTAGACGTCAGGGAGTTTCGCAGAGTTACATGCAAACTAAACCAAATGAATATTGATCAAAGGAGGAACCGAAAAAGGTAGCAAATATTTCCCAAAGGCTGCTGCCTCCACATTAAATGCATTCCACCTAACTCTCTGGCCGCATTAATGTGGAGGTGACACCTGAACAGTAACCAAGCAGCCTTATAACCACCAAGCGGAGGATTCGGGACGTGCTGGATGGGACAAAGAAATTCCCAGAAGGGAACTTACACGTGTACGGTGAAAATAGAACGGGAAAGTAGTATATAAGGTAAAATCGAAATACTCTGTGGAGGACTTTTGGGGGAGAAAAGAAGAGAGGAGCACTAAAAACCGCGCCAAGAGAAAGAAAGAGAACATCTGTTCATCATTACCTTGGAAATTCTTTCTGCTGCGCCAGAACTACGTCTTTTTCTATTCATTGGAGCTAGTTCTTACGTCCACACTCTACAAATTTTATTGTCCAGGGTCCAAGACAATTTGAGTCCCTACAAAAATAAAACATGCTTTTTATAGTGGAAGACTTCTTTTTTGATTAGAAATTTTGAATGCTTTCAATAAGACAAAATTATTATTATTTTTTACTTTTTTAGTGGAAGACAAGCCTTCTGTTTTATTTTATTTTTAATTAAAAAAATTATAAAAAATGTTTGGCCTCAAGGAAGGAAAAATGAGAGATTTAAACTAACATCGTTCTTATTTTATCAAGCATACTCCCCATCAATTGTGTTAGATAATGCCAAACAATAATTTTCTTTTTCTTTTTCTTTTTGACAAAACAAAATAATAAACTTTTATTTTACAAAAAAGAAAAACACACAACTTTTTAGAGTGGAAGACTTTAGGAGACTTACTTTTTTATTATTTATTTTATGTTAAACATGCTATATTTTTATATTTTATTAATTTATTCATCATCACGTGAATCCCAAGGGTTAAAAATAAATAATAAATAAATAAATAACTAAACGGCACAAGGCTGTCGTCAATCTCCTATAAATTAGCATCCAATGTTCAGTGTAATTTTTTTATGAGTAAGCCTTGCACTTGTAGCTAATAATATAATAATAATATGATGATGAAGGGTTCCTTAAGACCCATTTCATTCCTTTTCCTTGTCTTTATCTTTATTCCTAACTACGACTTCTTCTTCTACACTGGACTCTCTAAGGTTCGTTGCATTGATACCGAACGACACGCTCTTCTCAAGTTCAAGCAAGACTTTATTGATCTTTTTAACTGGCTCGCCTCTTGGGCTGCCCATGGGGATTGTTGTCTATGGGAGGGTGTTGTCTGCCATAACCTTAAATCGATTTAAACCAAAACAACTTAAGTAAAAAAATCTAAGATACTCCATGCATAAACTAATTGACAATTTGACACTGAAACATTTTAACCAGACTTTTTTATTATTATTTTACTTAGTGACTCATACCTTACCAAAATTTCAAGCTGTCAACAAAGAAAACCCAGTTTACACGGTATTAGATTTCGATGTCTCCTATTGTTTGTTGACAAGATTCTAAGGCCTCACAATCAAGCTTTAATTTTCTTGAAAGACACTTTCTAGAAAAATCTAGACAGACAAAAATGCTATTGTTAGTGTGGAAAAGTAGGTACGAAAGAAACAATTTTCTAAATTGAGAAGTTCTGCCTAACGTATAGATAACGCTGAATCCAAAGACTGAACAATAAAAACGAAGTCTCCAAAACTCTCTTTTCAATACTTTAGAGGTTCAAAGTCTAAGAATTTTAAATTTATAATTTCCTAAAATTAAAAAAAAAAAAATGTAGTAAAATGAATTTATCACTATTTGAATAATCACGAATTCAGAAATATCGTTTTGTATTTTGATCTTGGTCACAATGGTGGCAATATAGTAGCCCCATTATGGTTAGGAGCCAATCTAATTTGGGTTTTCAAATGGAGACTCAAAGTTTTGTATATTTTGTTTAACCTCTATTTTATCTTTTCTTTTGCAAATAAAAAATAGTCATAATTTTGTAATTACTATAAGACCAATTGTCTCGATTACGTTTTGCAAGTTGGAGGACTCTCTTTAATATCGTTTGGATTTTAAATGATTTTAAATATATACAAGTCCTAAACCATCAAGCTCAACTCTTCGTTCAATTCTTTATGAAGAACATTTCCCGGAAAGCATTGAGTTGGAAATATAGAAAACATGTCATCAATCAACTACAAAGTTCCAAAAAAGGGCAACTGAAACAATTCAGATTTATTAGAACAATATAAAATTTCTAGGCATTTAGAAGGAAGTAAATTGAAAATCTATAGTATATGCTCCATGATAATTATTTATATTATAAATTGAAGTCTCAAAAGCTTGTATAGCATGATCTTATGTAATTAGCCAAAAGTCAAACAATTTCAGTTTTATATATATTATCAATTGTAGATTTCCTTAACATTTACATTTCCTCACTGTAGAGAGGATCACTTTGTCATGACTTCATCATAATATATATATATATATATATATATATATATAGACGCACATGAAATTGAATTTCAATCTATAGTATTCGTTCTATGATAATTATTCTTTATGAATAGGCCAAAATACCCATGGTTTTTGGTGTAAGCGGGGTTTAAACTCCAAATCTCTTATTCAACAATAAGAAATTTTAAGAATTGAGCTAACTGAAATTCACCATGTGTACCATATTTATACTTAAAAATTCATTGATTCAATTTTAATTAAAAGAATTAAAGTCTTTGACCTATCAGTAATAATAATAATAATAATAATATTTATAATAAAGCATTAATGGGAATATATTTGGTATGAGTAAGAAACTGCATTTCTAAGAAACTTTTGTCTAGAGAAAGATTTCAAAAACATTGGAGATGGTAATTGATAAGGAATATTTCTATTTTTTATGTATCATCAGAAATTAATGTCCCAAAAATTTTAAGATTTAAACACTTGCACATTCATAATTATTCTGTACGTTTTCTCGATGATAAAATTGTTATTGTGCCCTTTCCATTTGAGCTAAGTTCATTATGCTCAAACTTTGAGAATACACTAGTAAATAATATTTTGCATACAGTTACCTTTTATATTCCCTTTTTTTTGCAACACTTTTAAAGTAAAATCTAGAGATTTTTGAAAAAATAATATTATTTTATGTGGAAATTTTTTTTCTGAAAAATAGCCTCTTAAGAAAAAAATCATGTTTTGTATCAAAACTTCAAAATGTGCAATTTTAGTGTAAAATGTGTTTATAATAAAGTTGTGTTTTCAAAGCCATTTCAATGCAAAATGTGATATAATCAATTTTAGTGCAAAATGTGATATTTTAATGCTTGAAATAAGGCAAAAATTCAAAACTGGCCTTCTAACTTTCAGTCTTTTTCATTTCAATTTTATCATTTTAATCCTCTAACTTTTAATTTTTGTTAATTCGATATTCTGTTATCCACCTGTTAACTTTCAGCCGTTTTGGCCTTTTTTTTAATTTTTATTTTATTTAAATTTTCGTAATTAAAAAAACTGATATTAAAAAAAAAAAAAAAAAAAAACAAAGTTGACTGATATGAATCTTGAAACTTTACAGACTCTGTTTGTTGGGCCGTATCTGGCCCCGAAGGCACGCGAGAGGTTTAACACCGATTACAACTTCTTCAATGTTGGCCTCATGAAGCTACCCTTTAATTTTCCTGGTACGGCGTTTCGAAACGCGAGGCTCGGCGTTGACCGTTTAGTAAAAACTCTGTGTAGAACAGAGCAAAGAGAACATGAAGAAAGGAAAAGAACCCACATGCTTGATCGATTTCTGGATGTAAGAGACTGTTAAGGAGTTAACAGCTTTATCTGAATCCGGCGAAACCACGGCGCTGCCGCCGCCAAACACCAGCGACGTCGAAATCGGAAGCTACCTCTTCGACTTTCTCTTTGCTGCTCAGGACGCTTCCACTTCATCGCTCCTCTAGGCCGTGTCTCTCCTCGACTCGCATCCGGAGGTTTTGGCAAAAGTGCGCGAAGAAGTCGAGTCGATATGGCTGCCGGAGTCCGATTCTTTGATAACCGGCGACCAGATAACGCAAATGAAGTACACGCACGCGGAGGCGTGTGAGATTCTGAGGTACAGAGCTTCGGCGCCTTTGGTCCCACACATCGCGGCGAAGGATTTTCCGTTGAACGAGTCGTACACGATTCCTACGGGGACCATTGTTTTAACAAACACAGTCTGTGGGGATTATTTGGTTTATAACCAAATTCCTCAAACAATATTATTAGTTAGGCAACGTTTCAAACATATTGCATTTCTAACAATTCGACTTCAGAGGAGTCGATTTTACTGTTCATATTGCCTATTTTTGTGCCACGTAGATAAATAAATCGAGTCTAGAGGAGTCGGCTCTTATACACAGAAAACGACTTCAGAGAAGTCGTCTTCCATACAAAGAAAACGACTTCAGTGAAGTCGATTTCTTTGTATAGAAATCAACTTCTCTGAAGTCGTTTTCTTTGATATGCCCAGCCCAAACACTTAAGATTTTCGTGTTCTTCCTTTCCTCCCCAAAATGCGCCTGGGTTTCTCCACTTCCAAGCCCGAGCGTGTTCTTCCTTGCGTCGGTGTTGCTGGGTTCGTCGGGGTTTGGTGAATCGGCGCCTGGGTTCCTTCGTTTGCTCGTCGGTCTTGCTGGGTTCGTCGGTCAGAATCGGCGCCTGGGTTCGTCGGCAAGAAACCCAGGCGCCTGGGTTCGTTGTTCTTCGTTCTTCATTCGCATGGGTTCGTTCTTCTTCGTTCGGCAACAAAACCTCACCGATCCGCCGAGTCAGGTCCGTCTGACCGAAGTCTTCCAGTTCCACAAACATCGACGACGAGCAGTCGATCTCGATCTCGAAATGGTGAAATCGGCGCCTAGGTTCGTCGGGGTTTGGTGAAATCGGAGCTTGCCGCCTGGGTTCGTCGGCGCCTGCGTTCGCTTGCTCGTCGGACAGCTCGTCGGTGTTGCTGGGTTGCTGGGTTTTGTAACACAACTGAGGCTAGTTGTGTTGGAGACCTTGGAGCTGGTGGGTTTTTAAGCAAATCGACTCCAGAGGAGTCGTTTTCAGTACAAAGAAGACGACTCCATTGGAGTCGTCTTCTTTGTACTGAAAACGACTCCTCTGGAGTCGATTTCTACAATAGTCTGAAACGTTGAACAGTAAAATCGACCCCTCTAAAGTCGAATTGTTAGAAATGCAATATGTTTGAAAGGTTGCCTAACTAATGATATTGTTTGAGTTTTATAATTATTTAAAAAAAAAATCCCAGTCTGTGAAGTTTTTTTTTTTTTTTTTTTTTTTTTTTTTTTTTTTTTTACAGATTTTTTAATTTCTTGTAATTACGAAAATTATAAAAAAAGAAGAAGCCAAAATGGTGTCCATTTACTCATTTATTAGAGACACTTAATAGATGGTTAACAAAATACTAAATTCACAATAATTGAAAGTTAGAAAATTAAAATAACAAAACTGAAAATTAGAAGACTAAAATAAAAAATATTGAAAATTAGAATGCCAATTTTAAATTTTTACCATTAATTGTGATAATAATAAAAAATAATATATTTTTTTGGCCAAAAAAGCTGTAAAATCTAACTAAACTCCCGACTAACTTATCATTTTAATATGCACTTTAGCATGCTATATGTGCTTCTCAAATCTCAATATATTTTATAAAAAAACAAAAGTTTCTCAATTGTTTTTTCTATATCAACATAAGGCCCCACAAATGGAGGGTCCTACTACTTTGCTTGACTGGTCATAGACGTGGTTGGAGATAACGAAAGCTGAAAGAAACTGATTTGCACTAGACCCTCCTCACCTCATCATCACTCTCCTATAAATTACCCACCAATCATCTGTTGAATTCACAACTATCTACTTCTAATTCTAATCATCTCATCTCATCTCATAATGGAGCCTTCCTTCAGACCCGTTTCATTCCTTTTCCTTTTCCTTTTCCTTGCCTTTCTCTTTCTTCCTAACTTTTTCTTCTTCTGCACCGGACTTTCTGAGCTTCGTTGCATTGATACCGAGCGACAGTCTCTTCTCAACTTCAAGCAACATCTTATTGATCCTTCAAACCGGCTCTCCTCTTGGACTGCTCAGGGGGATTGTTGTCTATGGGAGGGTGTTGTTTGCCACAACCTCACTGGTCATGTACATGAACTCCATCTCAAAACCTCTTATCCTGAAGGTGGTTTTGCAACTGACGAACAATATGAAGCTATTCGCGGTCAAAGTTTGGTGGTAAGCTACACCCTTCTCTGCTTGATTTGAAGCATTTGAATTACTTTGACCTCAGCTTCAATAATTTCTTTGCTTCTCCTATTCCCTCATTTCTCGGTTCAATGAACAGTTTAACATCTTGATATGAGTTATGTAAATCTTAGCAGAGCCTCTGATTGGCTACAACTTACAAACAAACTCCCTTCCTTGTTTGACTTGCAGCTGTCACTTTGCCAACTTCGTTGACATAAGGGTCGTCAAATAGCCCACGGTCCACAGCCCGACCCAGAAGCCCGATGGCCTACCGGGCTAATGGGTGGCCCAACTTGTTGTTATTAAGGCCCATGGGTAGCCCACTAGCCCAGTGGGTTAGGCCGTGGGCTAGTTTTTATGCCCATAGGTACTCGGTGAACTAGCCCAGTAGCCCAACTTGTTGCCCAGTCCAATAACTCATAATTCATAACAAAAATATATAGGAAGTATATGAAAAATTGATCTTGAGATATTATAAATGAATGAGAGATGCTACGTCTACAACAATTTTACAACATTTTTACAACAAATCACAGGTGGTTAATTGTTATTGGTTTAAATTTGAAACTAACAATAAGATTACTTTTTTGCCCCAACAATGACAACCAGTAATAACCTGCCACTTAGGATTTGTTGTAAAAATGTTGTAGAAATGTTGTAGACATATCATTCCTCTAGATGAATTTATTAAGAGAACTCCCTCAACCACTAAGATGCTCAAAGTAATTGTGCTATACTTAGTTTACTAAATATATATTTTTCTAGTAGCCTAGCAAATTTGAATTAACCATTTGACATTTTTTTTTAATTAAAGATAAAAAAAAAAAAAAAAAACTATTTAAAGCCTTAATAAAAAATATTAAATAGGTTTCCATCAACAAAACAAAAAAGTAAATAGATTTGATTGAAAAAATTTTGTAATTAAGTATTAAATTCTTTAATTCTTTCCTTTAAAAAAATAGATTGATTATTCTCTTATAAAAAATTGATTCTTTCCTTATAAAAATAATAAAATAATATACGAACACAAGCCCATGGGTAACCATTAGGCCCAACCCGATAGCCTAGCTCGTTAAAGACAAAATGGGCATTGCCCATGGGCAGGGTCATGGGCTGAGGTTTTATCTTTCGGCCCAGCCCGACCCAGCCCGTTAACTAGTCAATAGCCCATTATACCCAGCCCATTATGCCTATGGGCCAAGTAAAAATGGGTCGGGCGGCCCATTGATGACACTTACACTGACACCCAGTGTTAACTTTTTATCTCTCCTCACCCTCAATCTTTCAGGGAACCAATTTGAAAACACTTTGATCTTATCATCGATCTTTGGTCTTTGTAATCTTGTTTCTCTTGATCTATCTTACAATTACTTTCAAGGTCCAATCCCTGTTGATCTCCAAAACATGACTTCTCTTAGACACCTCGATCTATCTGGAAACAATTTTAACTCTTCAATTCCCAATTGGTTGTATAGTTTTAATCGTCTTGAGTTTCTCGAACTTCGCTCTAGTAATTTGCAGGGTACAATCTTCAGTGCCATTGGAAACCTAAAATCTGCCATTAGTATTGACTTGTCAGGAAATGAACTTGGAGGAAATTTGCCAAGATCGTTGGCTAATCTCTGTAACTTAAAAGAAATCATTTTGTCATCCAATAAATGGAGTCAAGAGATATCTGAAATCTTAGAAAGTTTATCAGGGTGTCTTTCAGATAGACTAGAGATCTTAGACTTAAGCAATTCTCAACTTCATGGTCATTTGACTGATGAACTTGGGGCATTTAAGTTAGAAATTTTTCCTTCTCACGCCAGGTGAGTATTTTTCTCTCTAGGGAGAGACTTTTCTTCTCACACTCTGGGTGAGGACTAGTTAATTCTTAGTGTATATCTGCAACTTTTTTCTAGTTTAGTGGGGTCTATTTAGTGTTTTTCTTATTTATATGATGGATTCGGATTTTATAAACAAGTTGCAAAGTATAACTTTGACAAAGGAGGAGGGAGAAGTCATTAAGGTTGGGGTCTCACAGAGGGAAAGGATGTTGGAAAAATGTTCCCTTAGTTTGTTGGGGAGGTTTCTCACTACACGTGCTTTCAACCAGCGTGCGGCCAAGGATTTGCTAAGGTCTGTGTGGAGGTTGGGCTCGGACTTACGCATTGTTGACGTGGGGGATGATCTTTTTCAATTTAGATTTACAATGGAGAGTTAGTTGAAGTGGGTGCTAGTAAATGGTTCGTGGAGTTTTGAGGACCACCCTCTGGCATTACGAAGATGGGAGAGAGGTATGACAACCACTTCGGTAAATTTTATTTCAATGCCGATGTGGGTTCAGGTATGGGGTTTACCTTTTGACTTGTTATTGGAAGAGGTGGGTAGGAAAATTGGCAGTGGTTTGGGAGAAGTACTGGAAGTTGATTTGAAGGCGTTTTCGTCTAATCAAGCTCGCTTTATCAAAGTAAGGGTGGAGTTGATGTTGGACAAACCATTACGTCAAGGAGGAGTTGTTGCCGGTCCTGAAGGAGATAAGGTTTGTATTGGTTTCAAGTACGAACGTTTAGTTGGCCTTTGTTATTAGTGTGGTCGGATTGATCATGAGTTTAAAGATTGCTCTGTTCAAAGGGACCGAAAACAGGGGTGTCTTCCTTATGGGGAGTGGTTGAAGGCGGGGTATCGTAGAAATCATGGTAAAACAAACAAAGCAAGACGCAGCCCGGTGCGGCGGGATGATGATGTCCAAACTGATCAGGGGTCTCGGCGTCCCCCACAAAGGAAGATAAATGAGCAGGGTTATCTAACAATTGGAAGTGGAAGTGGAAGGAAATCTTCAACGCAGGCAGGTAGTTTACCTAAAGATGGAAGCTTCAACGGTGCTCCGGCAGATGGTGGAGTTACAGTCAAGAAGGATGCTATGAAGAATCACATTCTGGTTTCTGAGGAGTTGAGTACGAAAATTGATTGTGCCATCCAAACCGGTTCAAAGTTTTCAAATTTAAAAACGCCTCCAACTGATTGCGTGACAGATAATAGCATGATTCTTGCGGAATTGATTAAGGTGGTAGTCATGGATAAGGACATTGTCATCGCATCGATTTTTGAGGGATCAGAAACAAGTTTCATGATCGGTTGTGGCAACGTGAAAGGAAACAAGACCACTGGTAAGGGCCGGCCCAAAAGGAGTGGTAATATAGATAAATGTGTTAGTCAACCCTTGCATAGCCCAAAAAGAGTTGAGTCCTTGGAGGCCCAAAATCAATGATGAATTGGAAGAGGCTTGGTACAAGAACTCAGATTCTTATCAATTCTTCAATTGTTGACGTGGAACTTGGGCATAAAAGGAAGCAAGCAGAAAATATGAATAAGGAGATTAAGGGTGTCAAGGGAGAAAAGAAACAGAGAACTATGGAGAATGAGCAAGGTGTTGTGTCAACTAGGGGATCGATGGAGGTTGCAGGGCAACCATGCCGGGTATGAAACCATTCCTAAGTTGGAAAAAAAAAAACCAAAACAAAACAAAAAAAAAAATTGAAAAAAAAAATTATCATCACATCGATGTCCATATAAGCCAAGGTGTCGTTTGTCATTTTTTTCAAGTTTTCTAGGCATCCAAGTGAAGATTTATTTTTCTTACCGTTATTTGGATTTTGAAGTTTTTTTTTGCTTTGTTTCTTTTTTTTTTTTCTTTTTTTTTTTTGTTCTTTACAATGTAATCGTGCTTCTCTAGCGTATGCTAGTGATGCAAAAGAGAAAAAATAGGTCATATGTCTCATTTCTCTTCCTCAATGTATATCTATTTCTTAATTAATAAAGTCTACTATCGTTTCCTCTAAAAAAAAAAAAAAAAAACTTGGGGTATTTAAAAATCTAGTCAAACTTTTTTTTGGGGATTATTCAATTTCAGGACCAATTCCAGTGTCTTTTGGAAATCTTTCATCTTTGACAAACCTGGACTTTTCATATAATCTGTTTAGCGGAACTCTTTCTCAAAATTTTGGGCAATTAAAAGATCTAGTCAGCCTTTCTTTTTGGAATAATTCAATCTCTAGTCCACTTCCAATGTCTTTAGGAAATCTTTCATCTCTGACAAACTTGGATCTTGCAAATAATCTATTCAACGTAACAATTCCTCAAAATTTTGGGCAACTTTCCAAGCTAGACACTTTGACTATTGAATCAAATATGTTGGAAGGTGTTGTGTCCAAATCTCACTTTTCCAATTTAACAAGATTGATCGTATTTTATGCATTTGGAAACCGGTTGACTTTAAATGTAAGTCACGATTGGATTCCTCCTTTTCAATTGGAGTATTTAAGCTTGCGATCATGGAATTTCGGGCCAAAATTTCCTTCATGACTTTGTTCACAAAGGAATCTTCAGTATTTGGACATATCCAACACACAGATTTCAGATGTCATTCCTCCTTCAATTTGGAACTTGTCTTCTCAATTCAAATATCTAAATCTTTCCCACAATCAAATCAATGGTGAGATTCCAAACAATCCTTCAATTTTGTCTACTTCTTTAGTGATTGATTTAAGTTCAAACCATTTCAAAGGTTCATTGCCTTATATATCCTCTAGTGTGATTGTGCTAGATCTTTCTGACAATTCATTCTCCAAGTCAATTTCATCATTTTTGTGTTTCAAGATGAATGACTCCAAAAGCATAGGATATCTCAATTTTGAAAAAAATAATTTATTAGGAAAAATACCAGATTGTTAGATGAAGAGGAATAGCTTGGTGGCCCTAAATTTGGCAAACAACAATTTTAGTGGAAGTTATCCAGCATCAATTGGATCTTTGACACTTCTTAAGTCTTTGCACCTATACAACAACAAATTCTCTAGAAACATACCATCATCTCTAAGAAATTGTGAAAATTTGGTGATTATTGATGTTGCTGAAAATGAGTTTGTTGGAAGCATACCTTCATGGATAGGACATAGATTTTCAAGCTTGATGATTCTCAACCTTCACTCAAATAATTTCCATGGTCACATACCAAAAGAACTTTGTGCTTTTACCTCACTCTAGATCTTGGACCTTTCTCATGATAAGCTATTTAGAGGTATTCCTGGATGTGTAAAAAATTTTAGTGCCATGGCCACAAAAAATAATTCAAATCTTGACATGAGTTTTAATCGCTCAAATGATTATTACGGTGAAACTCTCCCTCTTGAAAGCGAATTGCTTGTGATAAAGGGCAAAGCTCTAGAGTATAGCACCATTCTTCACCTAGTAAAATGTATAGACTTTTCCAATAACAGTTTATCAGTTGAGATCCCTAAAGAAGTGGCCAGTCTTCAAGGATTACAATTTTCGAATCTATCATATAATCTCTTGATTGGAAGTATTCCTGAGAATATAGGTGCTATGGGATCATTGGAATCAATTGATTTCTCCATGAACCAACTTTCTAGTCAAATTCCCTCAAGCATGTCAAGTTTGACATTTTTAAATCATTTGAACTTGTCAAACAACAATTTGACTGGGAAAATCCCTTTAAGCACTCAACTACAAATCCTCAATCCATCTAGTTTTGATGGAAACAAACTTTGTGGACCACCACTTATTGTTAATTGTACTACAAATGGTGTAAAACCCAACAATGAAAACATAAGGAGTAAAGAAACCGGTGGACTTAAAGTTGATAGCTTCTTTGTGAGCATGGCGCTTGGCTTTGTGGTTGGTTTTTGGAGTGTATGTGGTCCTTTGTTATTGAACAAGCAATTTAGAATTATGTACTTTCAATTCTTAGATCACATGGGGTACAAGCTTAAGGGTTTTGTTTCATTGTAAGTAAATGTTGTAAGATTCTTTATATTTAGTCCAAATGTCATTTGATCATGTTAATCAATATTTTGATGATGTCTAGATAACATGGGTACAAGCTTAAGGTGTTTTATTGTACGTAAATGTTGTATGATTCTTCGTATTTAGTGCAAATGTAATGTGATCATGTTAATCAATATTTTGATGATGTATATAACATTTGTGTTAGTTAATACACTCCATTAGCATATATAAATACGGTGTTTCTTCCTATGAACATCAAAGGCAATCCAATTTGCAGTTTTGTTTAATCCCTGTAGATTAATATTGTAAAATCAAATTTTAGTTTATACAAGCAATGGATTCAATAAAAGTAGTATACAATATCTTGAAATGACATCTAGGCTTTGTTTCTGCTGTTTTAAAAACAAAAGTTGATCTATTCCCATTGTTCATCTGGCATTTGGCTATCTTGCTAGCTTTCTTTAGAATCTCCTAGTGATCACTTTGTAAAGTCTTAATGAAAAACAATAAAATTGTGCATAACTGGACAAAATAATCATGTTTTTAACAAATTTAAAGGCTATCAGTTGGATCCCTTACAACCAGTTTCTTAGAAGGAATCCTAGCCTATAAAATGATGGCTCTCTAAAGTCTACCATTCCTCCCTTGCCAAATCTATCCTTCGATGTTGGAGGAGATTTTTTTTTTTTATATTCTCAAAGAAATAAATAAAAACTACCTTGGATCTTGAATAGGTTTTTCAGTTTTTTTGTTTTTCTTGAATGTTAATTAAATGTACACAATATTTTGATAAAGTTGTAAGTCTACTGCTATGCTTTTGTTTACTCGGGTTTCACAGATGATAGTTAATTTACTATACCTTTCTCTTTTCAGCAATGCTTTCCTTAAGTTTCAAGATATTTAAAACTGGTTGGTTCATCTTTTAAGAGTCATGGTTATGCTTGCAAAGGGCCAATGCTGAAAGGTACTGTAAGGGGATTTGGAAACTTAATTGGGATTGGCCATATGCAAGTTTTACACATTTTTGGTTCCCTATTTAGGTGGAAAATTTCTTGAACATCATATTGAAGATGAACATGAAACTTGCAACGTGCAAGTCAAACTCATTAGTGTCTAGTGGAATACTTTGTGCAAGTCAAACTCATTAGTGTCTAGTGGAATACTTTCTCCCACTTGCATGAAAGTCTGCGGTATACATCAAGGTCCTATTTAGAAGTCTACAAAGATGCATGACCCTAGCATACATGAAAATTTACTTATAAAAAAGCATACATGAAAATTCTCATGTGGATAGAAATTAAATCATAAACAATGGTCCACTTCTTTCTAAGGTGATATTTAAATGATCACCTAGATTAATTACTAGAGAAAATGAACAAAGACATAAACATTATTAGTGAGATAAGCATCAATGGCTGGTTTTGGCTAAAACCCTATTTAACCATATGCTCGTGTTGTTGCCTGCTATTAAACATGTACATATTCCTTTGAACACAATTCTTCCTTAGTTATTGCTTCATCATTTCTGTATCTTTCTCAATTTGTGTGCTTCTCTTGCCATAGTTTTCTCTGTAATCCCTACAATTCCAGCCTATGCAAAGGAGCACCAATCTAACTTGCCATGAGAAAGAAAAACAAGCCCTTTTAAGTTTCAAAGCTCTTACAAGTCCTTCAAATGGGCTCTTGTCTTTGTTGGTTCAAGATTGCTAAAGATAGATTGGAATCTAACATGACAATGTAAGTGGAAATTGGGTTGACCTCCACCTAGGAATTAATATTCTGCTGATGAATATTGGGTGGCATGATTAATCCTTTTTTACTGGAACTAGAACTACTAAATATATTGAGTTAATCATTCTACTGGTAAGGGCATTCCAAGCTATTTTGGTTACTTGGAGAGATTTTAGACTTCTTGACCTCTCTTTTGCAGGATTTGGAGTATTCATTTCTTAAGAGCTTAGAAATCTATCATAGCTTTACTTTCTTAATCTACAGGAAAATTATCTTTATATGAATAGTCTAGTGTTGGTTTCCCATCTTTTTCCCAGCAATATTTTTATGCAAGTGGTGTCAACTTTCAAAGCAGAAAAGAGAAAGGCTTCAAGTAATGAATCAGCTCCCTTCTCTTTTAACATTATGTTCATCACAATGCCAACTTCATGACATGCATTGGTCCCTGAAAATGTCAATTTTCTATCCCTTGAAGAGCTTAATCATTCTATGAATCTTTCTATTTTAATAGTTAAGACAATGGGAGAGAGGGGATTCGAACCTTGGATGTTTTTGTTGGAAACACCATGAGGTGTCAATTAAGCTATGAAGCTCTTGGCTAATATTTTTATGAATCATTGAAGTGGCACAAAAGTAACTAGTAATAAACTTTCATACTTGTCCTTAGACTCCAGTAATCTACAATGCCAATTACCGAGTACCTGGCTAAATCTTTGCAACCTTGAACATGTTCTTGTCTAGCAATTAGTTGTCTGGGCAAATCCCAAACTCCTTGGGCCATTATAGGCATCTTGCAAATCTTTCTTTTTATATATGACAACTTCTTCAGTGGTCACTGCACTTATCCATCAACTCAATCTTACAAGCTATTATGTGCTGTCAATGTTTGGTGGTAAGCTAAATCCTTCTCTGCTTGATTTGAAGCATTTGTTACTTGGACCTCAGCTTCAATAATTTCACTGCTACTCGTAATCCCAAATTTCTAGGTTAACATATCTTAATCTCACTAATGAGAGATTTGTGGGAGTTATACCTCATCAACTTGGAAACCTCTCAAATTTGCACTATCTCAATCTCGAAGGTTATTGGACTCTTATATGTCAAAAATCTTCAATGGCTTTCTGGTCTTCCTTTGCTACAACATCTCGATTTGAGATTTGTAAATATTAGCAAAGCCTGATTGGGTACAAGTCACAAACACGCTCCCTTCCTTGTTAGAGTTGCGGTTGTCATTTTGCCAACTTCCTTTCATTCCACTGATACCTAGTGATAACTTTTCATCTCTCATCAACCTAGATCTTTCAAGGAACTATTATGAAAACACTTTGATCCTATCATAGATCTTTGGTTTTCGCAATCTTGTTTCTCTTGATCTATCTTACAATTACTCTCAAAGTTCAATCCCTATTGATCTCCACAACATGAATTCTCGTAGGCACCTCTATCTATCTGGAAACTATTTCAACCATACAATTCCCAATTGGTTTTATAGTCTTAGGCACCTAAATATATTTGAAATTTTTTTGAGGTTGTGTTTCTTATGGACATGAGACCTTATATTTGGAGAATGCTTAACTTTTTGGTCATTTAACTAATGATCTTGGGAAATGTAATAATCTCGTCAAACTTTCTATTTGGAATAATTCAATTTCAGGTCCAATTCCAGTATCTTTAGGAAATCTTTCATCTTTAATATACCTGGATATTTCACATAATCAATTAAGTGGAACTCTCCCTCAAACTTTCGCACAGCTTTCCAAACTAAAAACTTTATATATAGAATCCAATATGTTGGAAGGTGTTGTGTCCAAAGTTCATTTTTCCAATTTAACGAGATTGAACATACTTTTTGCATTTGGAAACAAATTGACTTTAAAAGAAAGTCATAATTGGATTTCTCCTTGTCAGCTCAAGGAATTAAGCTTGCAATCATGGAATTTGCGACCAAAATTTCCCCCATGGCTTAGTTCACAAAGACATCTTCAGTATTTGGACATATTGAGCAGTGAGCACAGGGGTTTTAGATGTGGTTTCTCCTTCATTTTGGAACTTGTCTTCTCAATACAATTATCTAAATCTTTCCAAAAATCTAATTTATGGAGAGATTCCAAATAGTCCCATGATTTTGTCTACTTCAATGATTGATCTGAGTTCAAACATTTTCAAATGGCCATTACCTTTGTCTATCCTCCAAGGTGATTGTGCTAGATCTTTCTAGCAACTCATTCTCCAGATCTATTTCTCACTTTTTTTTTTCAAGATAAATGAGCCCAAACAAAAGAAACTTTTCAATCTTGAAAGAAATCACTTATCAGGAAAAATACCTAATTGTTGGATGAAGTGGGAGAACTTGGTGGTCCTAAATTTGGGAAACAACAATTTCATTGGCAACATTCCAGCATCCATGGGATCTTTGACTAATCTCAATTCTTTGCACCTATACAACAACAAACTCTCTGGAAAATTTTCATCATCTTTGAAAAATTGTGAAGAGTTAGTGGTAAATGATGTTGCTGAAAAAGAGTTTGTTGGAAAGATACCTTCACGGATAGGGCATAGTTGTTCAAGCTTGATGATTCTTAGCCTTTGCTCAAATAATTTCCATGGTCTTATCCCAGAAAACTTTGTTATCTAATTTCACTCCAAATCTTGGACCTATTCCAAAATAAGCTATCTAGAAGAATACCATGATGTGTGAAAAATTTTAGTGCCACGTCTGCAAATTATATTTCAAATGACCATATGAATTCTTATTTCTCGACAACCTTTTATGTTGAATCTTTCCTCTTGAAAGTGCATTGCTTTTAATAAAGCGGAAAATTCTTGACTATAGTACCATTCTCCAATTGGTAAAAAGTATAGACTTTTCCAAGAATAGTCTATTAGGAGAGATCCCCAAAGAAGTGGCTAATATTCGAGGATTACAATCATTGAATTTTTTTATATAATCTCTTGATTAGATGTATTCCTATGAATATAAGTACTATGGTATTATTGGAATCTATTGATTTCTCTATGACCCATCTTTTAGGTAAATTTCCCTCAAGCATATCAAGTTTGACATTTTTAAGTCATTTGAACTTGTCAAACAACAATTTGACCGGGAAAATCCCTCTAAGCACTCAGCTACAAAGCCTCATTGCTTCGAGTTTTATTGGAAACAAACTCTGTGGACCACCACTTATTGATAATTGTACTGTAAATGGTGTAAAGCCCAACAATGAAAACACTAGGAGTAAAGATACTAATGGACTTGAAGTTCTTTTAGGTAAATTTCCCTCAAGCATATCAAGTTTGACATTTTTAAGTCATTTGAACTTGTCAAACAACAATTTGACCAGGAAAATCCCTCTAAGCACTCAGCTACCAAGCCTCATTGCTTCGAGTTTTATTGGAAACAAACTCTGTGGACCACCACTTATTGATAATTGTATTGTAAATGGTGTAAAACCCAACAATGAAAACACTAGGAGTAAAGATACTAATGGACTTGAAGTTGATTGGTTCTATTTGAGCATGGCATTTGGATTTGTGGTTGGATTTTGGGGTGTATGTAGTTCTTCACTGTTGAACAAGCCATGGAGAATAATGTACTTTCAATTCCTAGATCACATAGGGTATAAGCTTAAGAGCGTTGTTTCGTTGTAAGTAAATGTTGTAAGATTCTTAATATTTAGTGCAACAGTCATTTGATCAAGTTAATCAATATTTTGATGATTTCTATAGTCTTCGTGTTGGTTAATACTTATATTATTAGTTAAATCACTCCGGTGGCATAAATGAATATGGTGTGTCTTCCTATGAATGTCAAAGGCAATCCAATTTCTAGTTTTATTTAATCCCTATAGATTAGAAGTGTAAGTAATTTTAGTTCATACAAACGACTGATTCATTAAATGTAGTATACTATACTTTAAAATGACAACTAGTCTTTGTTTTGTGTACTTTGAAAATAAAAGTTGATATATCACCCCCATAGACAAGCTAAGGGTTCATCTAGCTGTAATAGCTCTCTTTAAAATCTTGTAGTGACCACTTTGTAAACTCTAAACGAAAGACATCAAGATTGTGCATGACTACGCAAACTATACATGTTGTTTGTAACAAATTCCAAGGCTATTTGTTGGATCCCTTCCAACCTGTTTCTAAGAAGGAAGCCTAGGCTGCAAAAGAGTGGGTCTCTATAGTCTACTTCTCTCCTGCCAAATTTGGCCTTCGATGTTTGAGGAGAATATTCTTAGAGTTATTTTCTTTAATCTCAAAGAAAAAATAAATTACCTGGAATCCCGATTTTCAAGTTTTTCTACTCTTTTTTTTCTTGAAATGTTCATTCAATGTACACAATATCTTGATACAATAGTAAGTTTACTGCTACCCTTTTTTTTTTCGTCTTCCAAATAATAGTTAATTTTCTTCAAAATAACAGGTCTCTCAGCAGTGCTTTCCTTTAATTTTGGGATATTTAACACAGGATGATTCATTTATTTAGAGAGATGTTATTCATTTAATATCATGTCACGCTTGCAGATGAGCATTAGTGAAAAGGTACTGTATGGGAATTTGGACACTTACTAGCTATTTGGCATATGGAAGTTTTATAAATTTTTAGACCCCTATTTAGGTGGACAATTTCTCAAACATTTTACTGAAGATGGGAATGGTACTTATTATCTTTGGCTGGATGATTGACATATTGTGGGTCCTTTTTTATTTTTTTATTTATTTATTTATTTTTTTTAATGATGTGATGAAATTGTATATTCATTGAAGAAACAGAGCAGAAAACAAAACAGGGAAGAAACAAAATTAAGATGATTCCTCCCTCATTGAAGAAACAAAATTGGCATATTGCGGTGCCTAAAGTTGGCAGCTAGCAACGTTTGCGGCTCTGGTTTATATTCAAGGCAGTTATACTAAGGTGAACATTGATAAGAATACAGAAGAAAATGTCACTTTGAAACTTGTAAAATCTGGAATATTCGAATTTGGAGTGCTATTGGAGTTACTATACCAAAATTAGTAGTGCAAGCTTATCTAGTTTTCTAAATCTATTTGCAAGCATAGTTTCATATCTTGGCTAGCTATTAAGAATAGATTATCCACTATGGATTGGTGGCTGCAATGGGATTACCAAGATGTGTACTTCATTGCATTTTTAGAAGATGGAGAAAGTAGAGATCATCTTCTCTATTCTCTTGGATCTTAAAACATATTTGGGGGTAACTATTAGGCTTTCCAATTCTAGAAGACCTGGTACTTGGATGCGGAGTTAGCTAGGGCAATTGGAGTTCTAAAAGACAAAAGAACTTTGTTGTTCTCATTCTTAAAGTTGCTTGGATTGCTCATTTATATCACAGTTGGATGGAGAAAACACTCAATGGCATTGTAACAATCTAACGATGAAGAAACTATCTTCAAGATTATTGTCTTAAACGTTAGATGGAGACTGGCATCAAGCAGGCATATTGAGGATTCAGCTAGGAACAAAGGTTAGGTGGAGACTGTATCTGATTCTTAAGTCTTAACAGTTGGATTTGTATATCTTCTGTTTGCTTTTGATGAAATGTTGTCCTGTTATCTGTAGTATTTTATCCCATTTTTTATAGGTATCTTTGTATGGTTTTGGTTTTTTGGTAGTCTGCTTGTCTTGATACGTACTATTGTAATTGTTTCTAAGGAATAAATTCTCATTCATCTAAAAAATCAAAAATATGTTTAGGACACAAAATGTTATACTTTATTAATTAATACTGTTGTAATTGTTTATGATGAATAGATTCTAATTCATTGGGGCGGGGGGTGGTGAGGGGAAGAAGAAAGAAGAAGATGTTTAGGAAACCAAGTCAAGTCAATAGTGTCCTGTGGCATGCTTTCACATGTAAGAAAGTTTGTAGTTAATGAACTTTGAAGGTCCTATTTAGAATCCTAGAGAAGCATGGACCTAGCATACATGAAAATCATACCATAAACAATTATCCACTTCTTTCTATGGTGATATTTAAATGATCACCATGGTTAATTACTAGAGAAAATAAACAAAGGCAAAAAATTATTTCTGAGCTAAGCATTTGATGGCTTATTTTGGCTATAAGCCTATTTAATCATAAACCTGCCATGAAAGTGTTAAGTTTCCTTTTAAAATAATTTTTCCTTAATTAGTGCTTCATCTTGTCCATACCTTTCATAATTCTTGTGCTTCTCTTGCCTTGGTTTTCTGTTAGGAATCTGTTCAAATTGTATTGTGTGTGGGTTGTATAGTAACATTGAGGCTGTTTGTGACAGGTATGACTGTGAGTGACTGGTATTGTTAGTTGGGTTGGTTAGCTTAATTAGCTGATAATCTGGGGGGTTAGTTAGTATCCAAGTTTGATATAAGAGGGTACACTTGGACCGTAACTACTCATTGATGAATATACTGCAATTGTGCAATTCTCTCTCTCTCTCTCTCTCTCTCTCATAGCTATGGGGGCCCAAGTCCCTTTGAAGTGACCTACCTAGATTCTATCTTCTTACTGGTTCTCAACATTTTCTTTGTAAACTCCAACTTATGCAATGAAGCTCCAATTTAACTTGCAATGAGAAGGAGAAAAAAAGCGTAGATTACTATGACAGTGCTCAAAGTTAGCTGTCTTAATTACTTCTCTTATTGTGCGGAAGAATCTCAAAAAAATGATTTGTGAAATGTCTGCAACATCAAGGACAGGATTATGATTTTTTTTTATTATAAATAAACAGAACAGGATTATGATTATTACTACAACAATTGGAACAATTATCATTATTATTGGGACCAATGAAAACTGGTACATTTCTGTTAGTGTCTAAGCCATCATTTCGTGAACATGAGTAGGTGATTAATGTATGCTTTTTTATGGTTCTGGCGTGTATAGCAGCTACAGCCTTCAAAAATGGTAAATTGTGAATTTTGAAACACGGAATTGTCATTCCAAGCATCCATTAATCTCCAAATTACTATGGAAACAAACACAAGAAGTATTTGAAAGTATGAAATTGGAAAATGACATGAATCGGGCAAAAAATATGCCTTCACGGCTTCACTCACAATTCAAGCTATAGTATTAATGTTAAAATTTTGGTCAATGGCGACAAAACATTAGACAAGTAAGAACTTAAATTGAACATGATGTTAGAAAATCATTTATGATATATTATATAATAAAGTATGTTCTTAGAAACCATAGTTGTGGCAAATGTAATTGTGGCAAATGGATACCTTTTCCTAAGTTTACATACGAATTTTAATTAATTTGTGTATTGCACAACATATACAATAAATGTTATGCTTATGATTTTAGATATTACAAGTTTAAGATTTATATTTTTTTAAAAAAAGGGGTTTATATTAGGTTCTTTCAACCTAAACAAGTCTTTTCTCATTATGTAAGTGCACAAAAATATATCAAAATGGACCAAAATGAACCAATGTGATTCGAATGGACCAAATGGAACAAAGTGGACCAAATGGACAGAATATGACCGAATGGATAGAATAAGAATAAGGTGGACCTCACCTAAAAAAAGAATAAAGTGGATTGAATACGAAAGAATGGACTAAATAGGACCAATGTGTATGAAATAGGATCGAAGTGGACGGAATGGACCTAGAACCAAAGTAGACTGAATGTCCCGAATAGGACTGAAGTGGATCAAAGTGGACAAAATGGACCGAATAGAACCAAATAGAACTAAAGTAGACTGAATGGACTGAATATGACCAATGTGGACAAATGGATGGAATAAGGCCAAAGTGGATAGAATAGGACGAATGAGGACCGAATAGGACTAAAGTTACTTGAATGGACCAAAGTGGACTGAATAAGACCTAATAGACCGAATTGGATTGAATTGGACTTTAGTGGACATAATGGACTAAATAGGACTAAAGAGGATAGAATGGACCGAATAGAACCAATGTGGACCGAATAAGACTTTTGAATATTTATCATTTTTATTGCATTTTTAAGGCTCATATCTCTCATTTCTAATGTCTATTTTAGTATTTTCTTTATATTTTCAAACTCAAAACTAAAGAGTTTAGCCCAAATATAATAAAATTTCATACTTTTCAACCCAAAAATCAAGAAAAAATGAAATTTTGAGCTAAAAAAAGAAGAAGAAATCTACAAAAAGAATCAATTTAAGGCCCAATTAGTTTGAAATGGACCGAAGGGAGACCGAAATTGATTGAGTGGACCAAATTGGACCGAAGTAGACCTAATTGGACCAAATAAAAATTGTTTAATTTTTAGGGAGAACAAATTATCTTAAAAAAATTTAGAGAAAAAATGATACATTATACTACAATACAAAATAATTATTTATTTCCACACATCGTGTGAGCCTGCAATTATTATTAACATTAAAAAAAAAAGGATTATGATGGGATAAATTTACCATATTTTGCTGAGGATAAAATCAGAATAAAAACTATGCATGACCTTATTCTAAGCTTCACTGTTTATACAACATCATAATAAGGAGAAAATCTGCATGTCATTAACTCATAGCTAGAAATGTCTTAGAAGAAGAGAAAGTATCCCATGAGCCACTCTCTCCAAGTCAGCACTCTTGTTTGGTGGGACTAACCAATGGATGAATGACACGTGTAAAATAAGCCAACTCAACATCACACTACCCATACAAGCTAAAATACTATCTTACCCCTCAAAATTTCAATTGCCCGCCAACTACTCATCCTTTTTCCTCTTCCTCTTTAATCTGAAAACACAATATCAGTTCTCATCTCTCTCTCCACTTTCACTCTTCCATTTCAGATTTTCAACCATTGTCTTTAGGGTGTTGACAACAAGCTTGCCCAGATTCGCTGGTCTCCGCCACAAATGCCCACATTGGATTTCTTGCCGTCGCTTCTGAGTCGCCGACCGTGCCATCAACGTCAGTTTTTGCCGTTAAGTCCACCTCCACCTTCATCGTAAACTATAAACAGGTAACTTCCTCCCATTTCTTATTTCGTTTTGCTTCCTTTCATGATTCTTGTTGATTAATTGTGGAACGTTTTGAGATTTTGATAATGGGTACAAAACCCAGTGGAGTGTGGGTGTTCTGAAATCACAGACTATGGATAGTCCCTTTGGAGATTTTTAGTGGACGACTTAAAATCTTAATTATGTGAAACAAAGATGTAGTATAAGGAGGTAGTTTCAGCGTCTCAATGCTTGACATATTTGGGTTTGTGGTTCGAAGATCTAAGCTTATTTTTAGTAGTTCTAGTATAGGAGTTATTATCTATCATGATTTCTTAAGTTCAGGTGTGAGGCTTGTTCTCTTAAGGGATTATTGCTATTATAATGCCTATGTTGTGGTAGAACATGAAGTTTTAGTAGGTTGGATTGGAAGATAATTTTTATACTACTATTTTCATCTTATTAAATTATGTTTGCTTATTTATGGCATAATGATATATGCCTTTGCTTGCTCTAGTTTACTTGAAAGACTTGAAACAGAGGTGTCAATAAGTTCATAGCATGCTTTTGCTTCTTCCATTCTTTTGAAGTCAATAGATTGGATTTTCTTGTGGTTATTTGTGTTTATGATACTTTTCCTTTAGCAGGGCCCCATTCCACAACTAAGGTCATGTTTCTCATACGATTTTCTCTTTGAAGTTCTCTTTGTTACAATATATCTTAAATTTGTGAGAGTTGATGAACATGGGAGTGTAACATATTTAACCATGGGCATGCTATTTGCATTTCAGGTTTAGGCCTTATGATCAGTGGTAGTGAGCTTGGACATTATGATGAGGAAGCAAGTAATGATAAGAGCATTGGAGTTGATTCCGCTAATGTTGTTGAGTCAAAACATGGTGTTGTTGCTATTGATGATGACCTATTCTAAAATTGGCGCATCTTTGGAGGGCATGCTGGGATGGCTTCATGATTGTCCAGTCCTCAACTTCACATACCCAAGCTTTTGACAAGGGAAAAACTGAACCATTATTTGCTTCACAGGATCACAATTCTCTTTCAACTAAAGTTTTTGATTTAGGATTTAATAGATTCCTGCCTATAAAATTACATTGGCATGTGCAACACAATCAGATTACTCTCTTCTACTAAGTATTAACAATTTTTCTTTTGGTTTTTGTACAAAATGTGACACTGCCTTTTGAGTAAGAGTAAATCTCAGCCTATAGTTGTGTACATTGCAATAAAACTCTTGTTATTTAGTCTTGTAATAAAAATGTACATTTCAATAGAATTTTGTTCATTCTTGGAGCAAACTCTTTTCTTTTTTATCTCCTTTCTTGCATCACATTGTTATTGTAATAAAATATCAGAATTGTTAAACTCGAAGCTTTACAATTATTTAAGAAAAAAAAATCAAATGATACATCAAAGTACGACTTTAGTAAAAGAAATTTTTATTATGTTAAGAATATATCAATGTTTAACTTGTAGCTACTCAAAACATACATATATAAAAACTAAGTTGGAGTAGGTTCATAAGTCATAAGCAAACTACAAAACTGTGAGTGCTACAAACTGTACGTAAAGCTATCTAAAAAATTGCTGCAAGGGGTTCATAAAGCTATTAAAAAGTTTTCCAATATGCTCTGCAAACTATCCAAGATACTTCAAAGTCTTGTATTATTCTTTAATGTGGTAGAATCCTAAAAAAAAAATGTCATAATCTTAGAAAAAGCAATAAATAAGAGCATACGATAAAGTTTAAGTTTTAGAAAGTACTTGACTCAATTATGGAAACACTCAAGTGAGTTTCATACCCATTATCAAAATATTATAATCTCCACAACAACTCCATCAGCAACCAAATTAATTATTATTATTTTTTAAAATCTCAATCAGCAACAAAGCGTTTACAAAATTTTATGATAACCCCTAATGATTTGTAATCTAAGACCAATATTATTCCTGTGTTACGCATGATGCAATGTAATTTTTATAATACTATGTCCATGATAAGTATAATTTCCAGTAAAAACACAAGTACCAACACAACTTCATACATTGGCTTGGAAATTATATGAGTTAATAATTTTAAAAATTATAATAGCACAACCTGAATTTCGGATGGATTTTTGTTTGTGTGCAACAAATGGCACTTTTACGTCAACAATCTGTGCCATTGACATCCAGGGTCTCAATAATTCAAGCTACTTGCTCCAATTTTAAGTTGCAGGACTAAAGAATTCATGTACTCCTCTTCGCAACAAGCAGAGTTCTCCCAATCCAACATACTAAAACTTCATGTTCTACCACAATATAGGCATTATAATAGCAATAATTCCTTAAGAGAACAAGCCTCACACTGAACTTAAGAAATCATGATAGATAATAACTCCTATACTAGAAATATTAAGAATAAGCTCAGATTTCTATCTTTAATCTCCAAAAAAAAAAAAAAAAAAAAAGCTCAGATCTTCAAACCACAAACCCAAGGATGTCAAGCACGTTGAAATTAACCCCTTATACTACTTCTTTGTTTCACATAATTCCACTAAAAATCTCCAAAGGGACTATCCATAGTCTAATTTCAACACACCCAAACCCACACTTCACTGGGTTTTGTAACCATTATCAAAATCTCAAAACGTTTCACAATAAATCAACAAGAATCATGAAAGGAAGCAAAACGAAATAAGAAAAGAGAGGAAGTTGCTTGTTTATAGTTTACAGTGAGCTGTGGTGGACTTAACGGCAAAAACTGACGTGGATGGCACGGTCGGCGACTTAGAAGCGACGGCAAGAAATCCAATGTGGGCATTGTGGCGGAGACCAGCGAATCTGGGCAAGCTTGTTGTCAACACCCTCAAGACAATGGTTGAAAATCTGAAATGAAAGAGTGAAAGTGGAGAGAGAGAGAGAGAGATGAAAAGTGATATTGTGTTTTCAGATTACAGAGGAAGAGAAAAAATGTTTAGTTGGCGGGCAATTGAGTTGAGGGGTAAAATAGTATTTTAGCTTGTATTGGTAGTGTAATGTTGAGTTGGCTTATTTTTACGTGTCGTTCACCCATTGGTTAGTCCACCAAACAAGAGTGCTGACCTGGAGAGAGTGGCTCATAGGATGCTTTCTCCTCAGAAGAATGGATGTGATGACTCAATTTCATGGTCTTCCTAACTTTGTCATCGTAGATTTTATCAAAACCAATCAACATCAGATGCACACGGTTACACACACACAAATTCTAAGAGGTCAATTTGATTTCTCCTTTGCAGTGTCTTTGTTTTGCCCCCTTCCATCTCACTGGATGCATTTTTCCTTAATAAATGAGAGCATTTACTGGCTTTGTTCTTCTTTTGGTGTTTTGAAAATTGAACCACTAGGCTGCAAAGGCAGCTCTTGCAAACTTCTATGAGACACTGAGATTTGAAGTGAAAGATGATGTTGGAATAAAAATTGCAACACATGGTTGGATTGGAAGTGAAATAACTGGAGGTAAATTCATGCAAGAGGATGGTGCAGAGATGCATTGGAAGGAAGAAAGAGAAGTAAGTCTTTATTTGATGGTTTTCATATCTCCGCCATTATTGTATATACAGTTAACTTTGTTAAGAATGAACTACAATTGTTTAGCACACTTTTCTCTTCCTTGTTCCTAAAGTGATAGTTTGGATGTTGATTCATGTAAAAATTACTTTATCTCAAATTATTGATCTCTTTAATTATATCTAGTGCATAGGAGAGAAGGTGTACTACAGGAAAAATAAATAAATAAATAAAAATTAGAAGTAAATAGAGATATCTTAAGTAAATAAACTTTTTTTTTTGAGGAAGTAATTAAATAAACTTGAAACTGAGTTTTCTTGCATGATTCCAAGATATCCATGATAACTGTGGTGTGTGGGGCTTTATTCAGTTATGTTCTTTTTATAAGCACAGCACAGTTACATCTCTAACAAGTTTTCCTTCTTTGCTTATATTTTATACATTGCACAGTGCACTGTGCACACAGTCACACGCTATAACTTACTCACTAACCCGCTGACATAGCTTTTCGCTTTTCAAAACCAAGAGAATCGATAAAGGACCTCGAACAAGAGAGCATCAGCAGTTTTTTGATATCGATCTGGATCGAATCATCCGGATCTTCTTCTTCCTTTGCGACATCGAGACAGGATCGGATCTTCCTCTTCAACTTCAACAGCAGCATCTTCTTTTCTCCTTTTTAAACACAAAACCGAAGAAAGATCTGTCTTTGTGTTTGACTCCATTGCCATGGCAACAGCAGACACCGAATCAATTATTTGTTGGGAAAATAATATAGAGAAACCAAAATGGTATCCTAAGTTCCTAATAACTCTTAGGGATTTGCTTTTAAATTTATAAGCTTCTTTTAATGTTGGTTTAACTCTATAGGAATTTGCTTTTAAATTTATAATAACTAACCGCTAGCTATTGTGTACGAAGATTTAAACAATTCTTTGTTTCTTCATCTTTGATTTCACATTAGGATTTCTATCTTTGATACGAAACATTAAATTACGAAATGGAAAATATAAATCAAACTTAAATTAAAATTAATATTAGGATTTCAATCCTTTACATCCTCAAATATCCAATAAATGCTAAAATATCAATTTTCAATAAATTGAAAGACAACTTTATAGTACTTCTGTATCTTCTTCCTTTGTTGTTCTTACATTCATTTGAAGTACCATTAATATAAATTTGTCAATAAAACACGTTGAGAAATGTATTATGACATGCAGAAGTTAGATATCAAATTTGTAATTTTGCTATATTAAAAAAATATGCACTTCTCAAGCTAAATTTTTTTGTCGGTTTCTATAACAGTCAAAAACTTTCTTAACTATGTAGAATTCCCATCTTCTTAAACTTGAGATTATATTCACTTAATTATATTTGGAAAACAAACGTTTTTCCATTCAAATTTTCTACTTGCAAAGGTAGGTCGATTTTAGATTGTTGTCATGATACCCACTGATAAAGCATAAAACAGAGCAAAAATAAAAACCCTTTTCACAATCATCAGTCAATAATATTTAAACTAATATAAATAATAATTCATAAAACATTCATTAAAAAAAACATTTTATATTATTTACAATCCATATAAAATAATAGAATTTGTTAATGCAACTAGAATTGAATTTGATTCTTTTTTTTAAGATCAAAGATAAAAAGAATCAATTTCTCAATATGCAACTCTTGATCCTTTTTTTTTGAACTTGATAAGTGCAACTCTTGATCTTGTTTATTGTTTAATGGAAAAGACAAAGCAAATAGTTAAAAAAATAATGCCTTAGAAATATCTTAGAAATTTGAATCCTTCAATACACTGCAACTCTTAATTAACTTATCAACAAGTAACCTTTTTTTTTTATATATAACAAAACTAAAGCATTCATAGATCCAAGATGTATTTAACATCGAGAAAAACTTCAAATTAAAAAACTTCCCAAACTGAAATATAAGAATTGCTACATTCCATAACACTGCCAACAAAAAATAAACTCCAATCAACAATGAGATATGATTTTTGATACAGTTTGTTAAGATATATGTATTGTGACATGTTGCTATTTTTGCTGTTTGTGTCTAATTAATAAAAATATATGATTGAGACCCAATTAATATCTAATAATGATTATATAATAATCATGTAGTTAGACTTCAACATTTTTATATTGTTAGAATTTTATTTTTGCTATCTATGTCTGATTATATAATAATTATATTTATGTAATGTTTTAGAATTCAATGCAGTGTAATACTATATGATCATTATCAAGAACTTTTTCTTTCAGGAATAAAATAAGTGTATGACATGGTAAATGCTAGATGTTTGTCACACGACTCAAACATGAAGTCAATACTTTAACACGGCTATGATGTAATTCAACATACTGATCTTCAATGAATGGATATGCGATATAATAGTGAACACAAACATGGGGCACTGGATTGCAGCAAAATAGTTTTGTCCTTTTCATGTGGGTTAAAGTGAAAGGTGGTTTAAGTTATGGTCACAAAATATAGAAAGTCTTTTGATGGTCTTAAGGGTTACTGTTAATTAAATGTTACTGCCTATTGCAAATACATGGACATCTTTGTGATTGAGGTTCTCTCTCTTTTTTTCTTTTTCTTTTTTTTGGGGGTGAGGGAGGGGGGGGGGGGGGGGGGGGGGGGGGGGGGATTTAGCAGAGGTGATTAAAGAACTGAAATAGTTTGATATTAATAATCAATTAATTGTTCTTTATATATAGGCTAACATATCTTCCTTTATCAGTGGTTACTTTTATATTCATCTAGGTAT
>CM043323.1:15165173-15241176 GCA_023736055.1 Quercus glauca | reverse complement strand
TTTTTTTTTTTTTTTTTTTTTTTTTTTGCTTTTCATTATTCTTCTTCGGAAGAACATTGTTCTTCCTCTTCCCCAGAAGATGAACTTCATGTTCTTCGCCAAATCAAGACAACCCCAACTGGCCAACATTCATAATCAATCTCAGCACAGAAAATTTTAACACATTCAACATTGAAACCTCTAAAAATCAAACCCATAAATCCAAGAAAATAGACCCATAAACCCATAACCAAATACTCTTTCACATTCATCTATACAAGGTTCATAAATCCAAGACCCACAACCTGTAAATATGAAACCAAATTCACCATCCTTGACCCAAATCTGCCATCAACAACACCACCCTGCCGATCAAACCCATTTCCCAAAGCAGCAAACACCACCACCATCGCCGGAAAAACCCAGCCCCATGGAAACCCCATAAAAAACTAATCAAACCCACACCACTATTGCTGATCAAACCCAGCCCCGAAAACCCAGAAAAACCCGATCAAACCCCACACCACCATTGTCAATCAAACCCAGCCCTGAAAACCCAAGTTGTTTCATGATTCATCCACTTCATCAAATCTTGACATGAGAGATAGTAGAACTGATGATTCCAGTCAAATGTGGCAAGATGGCCCCTGTATTGGTAGATTGCTGTTCTGTACAGTTTCTCTTCCATAAGTTCATGATAGTGAACAAGCTAATGGAAGTTTTTTTATTTTTTTATAAAAATTATAGGATTAGTTGACATTTATGGGGTGACATGTTGAGCTTTCATTACTGCGAAGATACAATAGATGGTATCAGAAACCTCTAAATTTAGAGAAGTCTAGTAGAGCAGTTGTGAAAGATAAGGGCAGATAATGTAAAAAATTTGAGAATTTAAAAAATGTGTAAAGTAACCCTACATTTATGCTTCATTATATGAGCAGATCCATTGGCTAATGTAGAATATTTAGGAAAAAAAAATATGACTTCGGTGGCAAGTTGAGTTGATGTGTGAAATGGTATTGTCAATCTGAACAGCAAAAGAAGGCTAAAATGTAGATATGATCTTTAAAGAGAAGAGATCTAAAGAGAATCAAGATTCTGTATGAGTGGTTGACAGCATGGTAATGTAAAGCATCATTTATTTTACTGAACTAGTTTGAGAACTCATTATTTGTTTTTGTTTTTTTTTTTCTTTTCTTCTTCTGAGGAAACAGTCAAATTAATTTTTTCACTGTATGGTATTGTGGGTTGAGCTCATTGCTGGTTAAGTAATTATTGAATATGTGAGTTGATTGTGACAATATTTATGAACTCATTGCTGGTTAAGTAATTATTCAATTTGATGTGGCAGAAAATGGCAGGGAAGTTCACATAGAAGAAGAATTTCCAGAAGTTAAAGTAGACTTTCAGGTAAAATATCTGATAAATCCATATTTCAAAATTTGAATTTTTAGATTTAGATCATTTTCATTTATCAATTTGTACCTTTCTCCTTAATCCTTTCTGCAAAGACATTTTGTTCTTTACCTGTATGTCTAAGCTATTCTTTATTGGAGTGTCTCTAATTTCTGGAATACCATGGTTTTTTAGGAGACATTTTTGGGTCACACCAGTCCAATCAGTCGGTGCCGCTTTTCTGCATCAGGGAACAATATAGCCAGTGCTTCTATAGATGGTACAGTAAGGTATTCATTTTTTGGAAGTAGGTAACATTAAACTTAATAAAGATTTAATGTAAGAGTTTAAGATTCCTTGTCCCTTATGGCTTGTATATATTTAAATTCCTATATGCTAAAATGGATTTAGACGGACCCCCGCCCCTTTTCTCAAAAAAGAGGAAAAAGAAGAAGAAAAGAAACAATTTCTAGATTTATCCTGCATAGATGGGTTATTGATTTGAGTTGTGACTACCTTGGTTGTTGAGCTTGCCAGAGAAGGCTTGGTGCATGTCCCTTTTTTTAAATTTCTAATTATGGGCTGACTTCAAGTTGATTCCTTATTATTCTCCACACATTTAAAACAAAGGATATGGACGTATGACTCTTCAACTCCGGCATCAAGAAATGCGACCATTTATTGTGGGGCAGAGATCATGTTACTTGACTGGGAGTGTAAATCTGACCGCTTGGTATGTAAATTGGCCTTTATGAGTGATTGCATATATGGTTTAATATTGAATGATGTTGATTATTTGAGATCGAAATTCATTCTTTTAAGTTTTGTGGTTCTTTTTGACAAAAGCTTCTCATAGGCACAGCTGATGGAGGCATTAAAGCATGGAATGTTGATGCAAAGAGAGTTGTCTGCGATCTCAGCACAACTGAAGCATTTCCAAGGTTTATCCTGTATATACTATGGCTGCAATTCTCCTCTTCCTTGGTGTTTGCTCTTAACATCTTTTTGGTGCTGCAGTGTCTTGGATCTAAAGTGCAGCCCTGTAGAACCAATTTTTGTTTCTGCGGCAGCTTCCAAAGGGTATTTTCTTCTAATAGTCTTAAATGTTTGTATGGAAGTGTTAAAATACGACATTCTGTGGTCGCCTGGCGATCTGTTCAATAACACCTCTACTAGAAGTATAATGCTACTGCTATGCCCCCACACCACACACCCCCCCCCCCCCCCCCCCCCCCCCCCCCCACCAAATAAAAAATTAATGAATAAATAAATAAATAAAAATTCAAGGAATGGGATGGAGTTTAAGGTTTAGAGTTCAAGAGTCAAGACCCATTGGATGCATGTGTAAAATTTCAATAATAAATTAATAATAATAATTATATAAAAAGAGAATTATGCTTGCATTGTGCTACTGAAATGACTTTAGTATTGGTAAAAACCATTGGGAGTGTTTCTTATGGACCCTGATCTCCCAATCATGCAATTTTCAGGAGATTGAACATGGGTTTTTCTTTCTTATCAATTATTTACCATTTTTTTAGTTTTTCTTATTTTACCAATTTTATTGTTCTTTCTACTGGTGCAATAGATTAATAGGAACTCATTTTCTTTGTAGGAATGGCTCAAGTTATAACGACAATTTAGGGTTTGCTTCCTTAACTGTCTGGAACATGAAAACCTGGAAGGCTGTGGTTCGTGTCTTCGTGACTGTTTGTCTTAGAACTTTATTTTTGCACTCAGTTGCTAGTTTTTATTTTATCCCTTAATGATCTTTGCCTTTCGTGAAGACAGTCCTTCCTCTTGGTAAAGATCCACCTGCAATAACTTCTTTATGCTTCAATCACAATGGGAAGATTTTAGCAGCTTCTGCTACTGATGGAATGATTCACATGTTTGGTATCCTTTTAATAATTATATGACCTGGTTTCTTAATCTTCATTTTAGTGGCTATCCAGTTTGCATGTGAAAACAAAAACCTTTGGTTTTAAAATTTGTGGTTGCACATACTTAAGAAGACATAAACTCCTTTTCTGCTAACCTGGCCCTTTTAAGTGCATTTTGGAGGCTTACTTGTATCTTAACTGGGGGGTTAACCTAGTCATTTGATGGAAACTTAAATGGTTAACGAAAAGAAAATGTTGCCCAATAATCATGGATGAGGGTGCCTGAGAAGAAATATCCGCATTATTATGCATACCCCTTAACTTGTCAAAGACATGGCTGCTGGTCTACAAATTACTGGATGGCCTGCACATGATTCTGCGATAAGCTCTCTTCTTTTTGGGCCTGATGAGACAAGCATTTTTAGCTTGGGGTCAGATGGAAAGGCAAGTATATCTTGGTTTTCAATTCAAATTTAGGCAGAGCTCTGTAAATGCAGCTTGGTTTTTTCTTTGAACTTTATATAGCTTAAGGTTTTACCATATTATGCTAATATAACCCTCACAGAATTTTTTTTTTGGAGTTAGATTTTTGAATGGAGCTTGCAAAACCAAGGTCAAGTCCTATGGTCAAGAAACTGTAGTAGGAGGTATTTGTCTTGCTGGCACTCTGTTATCTAAAGTGAATTTTGGTTAAGACTATTATCCTTAGGAAAAGAATATATTGTTTAAGATTAGCTGTACCGACTGCTTTTGACATTTGACTGTCATCATAGTTCTTGAACTTTCACAAACAGCGAGATTCATTAAATGCTTTCTATGTACTCAATGATGTGTTGTGGAACTGGGATATTATACTACTTATATTTCAAATTGGAGGATTATGGAATTATAATGTTGTTCAATATCATAGGACCTTTATGTTATTAGATATAGGCGCTATGGTGGGGCTATGGTCTAATTTGCCTAATCCACTACATGAGCATAATTTTCCTATCTGTATGACTCAATTGAATTAGTTCAATTTTGTATTTGCTATAATTTTGGCTCCCCCATTCATAAAATCCTAGTTCTGCCCCTAATTCATTGGTTTTATAACTAGTGAAGGTTCATGGAAGATTGAAATCACATAAATACTAAAATAACTATGACATTTATTTGATTCCTCTAATTTTTGTGGAGGATCGTGTGCTGTGCATAATCCGTCTCCCTCACTTTCCTGGTGGTGAACCCTTTACTTTTTATAATGTTGGTACTGACTTTGCACATATTGTTTTATGCCGTTGCCCTGTAAAAATCTGTCATGTTCTGGTATTTGTTATTATAGTTGCATCCTCTATATTGTTGTGTTATCGTTAGCAGAAGGAACCTTGGTAACCCTGATTCTTTTCCATTCTGTAGGTTCTATGATGCTGAGAGCTCAAAACTTTGCAAACATGAAATGGCGTAAGATGCTAACGGGAGGAGGCTACTGGTGACATCTGGTTCAGTAAGAGCACCTATATATATATCAGGTTGATCTCTCGCCCACCCCAACCTTCTTGTTTCTCATTCTCATATGTGTGTGCCTGTGCCTATGTGTGCATGAAGACACGTCCAAGTGCACACAATGTCGGTGGCTTTCCTTTGTTCTTTAATCTATGGCAATCAGAGTTGACTTGCTATTAATCCTGATCAATATATTGACCAGAATTACAAGTGCTGATTTTCAGCCATACTGATTATTCTAATTTAATTTACCGTTTGTTTAACTTGGCTCAGGTTCGTGGTCAAAGAAATGGGTTGAGAACTCTTCAGCACACCGCTGCTATAACAACGGTTGATTGGCACCTGACTTTGCCCATCTTCTTGACTGGATCGGCTGATAACTCGGTTCGAGTAACGTCTATTCTATAAAAGGCCTCTCACTTCTGCATCTCTCTTTTATTCTTGGTCAGTTGGAATGAAGTTTACTCGGTTGGTTTAACATGAGTTTCACGTTGGTGTGCATCTGAGCTTTGGGTTGTATGGATGTTATATAATTGGTTGCACAGGGTGTTTATAGTTTACTAGCCATTCATTGATGTTGTTATTTAATAATCTATTTAACTTGTATATGCTAAAGTATGTGTGTGTGTGAGAGAGAGAGAGAAAAAGAGAGTGTGGTGTTCTTTCCTAATTTTTTGCGTAGCAGAATTTCAATATGCTGCTGCCTTCGGTTTTGTAGATGTTATGGATGCCCTTAATATGTACACCTGGTTCTCTTCATTCATTTTTTTTTTTTTTTTTTTTTTTTTGAGAAACAGTTCTCTTCATTCATCGCTTAAAAACTTTTAGTTAATTGCTCTCTTCTATCTCTCTTATTAATAATCACTCTCACTTCCACTTTGTTTGTTTGTTTAGGCCCCTATCAACTTAGATTGTTTAACCTAATTAATTATCTAAGTAGTTACTTAGGTTTATTATTTAAATCTAGGTTAAACACAAACAATCATATCACTAAGTGTGGAAAAGTAAAGTAGACAAGCGATATGATGACCCAGAAAAACCAATGAAACTGTCTAGTTTCAAGGTAAAAAAACCTGAGGAGAATTTAACCTAAACAATTCTCAAGGCAACAAATTCATTATATAGAATGGAAGCTTTACAATTGATTTTTCCCTAAATCTAAAGGTACCTCTTGTAGTACTTATTCATGTGACCACACGCAGTTCCGAATCTACGGATTCTTCTATTTGAATTTGTTACATACAAACACTTCTGTTTGTGACTTTGAGATCTCACTCAAAGCTTTAGACCATCAACAATAGTTAGTCTTGTATGCAGCAACTTGACTCCACAGGTTCTTGTGTTTGGATCTTCTTTTCGGCAGATGCATGTTGAGTTAGAATGTTATAAACCTCTCAATCTTACAAGAGTAATTCATAAGATTTTTCAAGGCTTTTGAAACGTGAATTAGGGTTTTCCTTATATACTTAACAATGTTGGACTCAAACCCTAGACGTTTCAAGGGCTTTTGGCCTTGATTTAAAATCTGCAAAAAATGATTTTTGATTGGTAGAACATTTCTCTCGATCGGTTGAGCCTTGTAGTTTTTGAATTCTTCTTTCTACAGTTTGACTGTTTTTGAATTTTGACTTGAATCAACTTGAGCAATGTCTAATATTGTTCAAAGACATAAATATCTTAAACTAGATATGTTTTTGTACACGATTTGCCAACATATATAAACTTAGTTCTTAAACATTTAATGCTAAATATTTAGAACCTAGCACACTTTTTTATTTTTTTGGGCAATTTCTGATAAATATAAATAATTCTTGATTTGCAGTAAATGACAGAATGCTCAATAAAGATGCAATTTATATTTTGTATCAAAGCAAAACTACGTTGTTTTATGAGACTTAACAGTGATATAGATAGAAGAATTACATTGAAAAAATATTTAAGATACCTCAACATTAAAACTGAAATTATAGGAACAAAAATGAAAACAAGACAAAGTTAGAGAAAGTAAGTTGTGATTTTGCCCATATAATATTATATAAATATTATATATTTTTATATGTATATGTTATAAAAATATTTGTATACTTAAGATTAGATTGTGTTAGTTTGTATATAAGTTTTTATTTATTTAATTTTTTTGGCAATTTATTGGCAAATACAATAGTCTATTTCATATTAAAAATTATATATAATTTTTAATAATGCAAGGTTAGTCAATTTAATTTCTATAAATTTATAAAAGGAAATTAAAATTAGTCTATCACTCTATCTAATTAACTCAAATGATATAATTCTAATTATATTTTAATTATTTATAATTATCTATTTGTGAAAGTGAAAAAAAAAAATAAAAATTTAGTATTGGTGTGTGTGTGTGTATATATATATATATAATTCTTTTTATCAATCAAAACCACTTCCCAAATTGTATCAAATAACTTGTTGACAAATTCAAACATTTGATAAGAAAATAAATCAATCACACGCGCACTATATATATATATATATATATATATGAAACAACAAAGGTAACAGTGCAAATAGTCCAGGATGATAACACTCAAACATTAAACTAGATTCAAATTACACAATATCTCTTTGTAAATTAACTTGCTTAATTGAAAAGAGGTAGCTACTAACGAAATGACGGTGCTGAGGGAGGCGAAAAAACAAAGCATGATATAGATCCACGTCCACACAAATGTTACAAACGGTTTTTCTGACACTTGGTTTGACGCAAGCACCAGTAGCAGCAACTCCTGATATTAGCACCAAAGATAAAAGATAACCATCAGTCCTGATGCACTAAATATATAGAATTAGAAGTAGAACTACTTCATGCGAAGTTAAATTTACCACGTGGATTAAGCACCACTACGCGACCTTTACCGGATGCGCAATTCGAAATATGAAAATATACTTCTTGGCATGTGCAGCAAAATCAAGGTGTAAACAAAACACTAAAATTGAAACAGATTAATGATTTAAAAAAAAAAAAAAAAAAAAAGGGCAAAGCTCATATCAATAAAAAATATATAACTACCATGTTAGCAGTTACGTTTTCTCTAGGGTAAAAAAACAAGATATGAATATGATAAGAATAAATTAATTCCTGCCTATACGTATTACATTACCTTGCTAATCTCTACTGACAAAGTGGTCATCCCTGCCTCTAAATCATCCTCTGCAATCTTGCAATGTTCACTGTTATTGTTACATATAGCCAATCCTTCATGTTGTCCAATAACAAGAAATAGGCATGTCTCCAAGAACGCTTTAACACCAAAGAACCGCAAACTCCCCAAAACCCAAGAGCAAATCCAAATCCTGTTCCCATGTAAAACCATTTAACCAATTCATCTCCATTTTCTTCATTATCGTTAGCAGTCGCTTCATTTCGGTTTGGAGTGTCTTCACCTAGGCACTTTTGTGTGAGTGGAGGTCCACAAAGTGCCCTGTTTCCAATAAAATAAGATGCATTGAAACCTCGGATTTGAGTGCCTGAAGGAATTTTCCCAGACAAATTGTTGTAAGATAAGTCTAGGAAGCCCAAAAAGTTTAACTCCGACATACTAGATGGGATTTTGCCAGAGAACTGATTCCTTGACATGTCAAGTGATTCTAACTGCTTCAATTGACCAATCATTTGAGGGATTTCTCCAATTAATTTGTTTCTTGATACATTTAGTGCAAACAAATCCAAAAGGCTTGAGATTTCACTTGGAAGTTTCCCAATCAATTTGTTACTTGAAAGGTTAATGATCTTTAGTAGTCCAAGATTTCTACCATGGTACTCATACTCATTTCCTTTCAACTCAACCTTTACACTATCAAAATATTTTTGCAGAAAAATGGTGCCATCATTTGTATATGAATAAGGAATAATACCTTCAAAGAAAGAGTTTCCTTTCTGAGCCATGGCTATGAAATTATTGAGACATGGAGGTATTGTTCCAGATATGTCATTTATAGAGAGGTCCAAGATTTGTAAATCTTTTAACCAACACAAATGCAATGGTATGCTTCCATTGAACATATTGGAACGTAAAGATAGAAAAATCAAGCTTGGTAGGCATTCCCCAATCCATGCTGGTACGTTCCCAGAAAATCTATTATTTCTCATGTCCATAACTTCCAAGGAACTGCAATTTCTCAGGGACGAAGGTAAGTTTCCAGAGAAATTATTATTATTTAGACTCAACATGTTGAGCACAGACAGCAAGCCCAAAGAGCTTGGAACTTCCCCAAAGAAGTGGTTGCCAGCTAAATTCAAAATGACTAGCTCGGGCCATTGCATAAAACAATTAGGAAGTCTTCCAGATAATCTATTATTGGATAGGTCCAGGTAAGCCAACAATTGGCCATTGATTTTACAAAGAGAAGAGATAGACCCTGAAAATCGATTTTTAGAGAGATTCAAGAACGTGAGATTTGTTGGAAAATGTGGTAGTGGACCCTCTAAATTGTTAACACTCAAATCAATTGCAAGTTCATTCAATCTTTTTGTTGACACATTAGGTAACCGCCCATATATATGGTTGTAGGAAAGATCTAAAAGTCCTAATGTAGGAGGCAGGTCTGCTAACCACTTTGCTGGGATGGTATCTGAAATATTAGTATCAGAGATCGCAAGGAAGGAAACATTCCTTTGAGTTAGAATCCAATTTGGAAATCTAGGCCCTAAATTACAAGACGTCAAATGTATCTCATTCAGTTGAAAAGGGGGAACCCAATCAAAGCTGAATTCCAAAGAAAGAGAATTATTGGACAAGTCTAAATACTGTAATTTGGAGAGATTGGAGAAGAGAGATTCAAAGATCACACCTTCTAAAAAATTCGAGTCAACTCTCAAATCCTCGAGCTTATACAGGTTTCCAATGCTTTTGGGCAAAGTCCCATTTAATTTGTTCACCGAAAGATATATTTCTTTTAAGGACGGAAATATTGCAAAATTAGGCAACGATCCCGTAATTTGATTTTCTGATAAATTCAAAATTTCTAATGAGTCTTTTGCACATCCAGACAAGTTAGTGATAAGCTCAACTAATTGTCCATTGAGATGGTTTTTCCTCAAGTACAATTCACGTAAAGTACATATATTCCCCAAGGATTTTGGAATGTGGACAAGTTGGGTAAAACTGAGATCTAGGATTTTAAGAAAAGCAAAAGATTTCGAATCATTGAAACGGGGAAAAGATGAAAGACTCATTGGAGGTAAATCACACAACCCCATTATCAAGGTTTTTAATTTAGGGAGACGACTCACAACTTCCAACCAATCATTGGCTACACTGAGATTTGTGGAACTTAGGTCAAGGTCTTCTATTGAAGACAGATGAGAAAGCCATTCCAAATTTTCAATATTTTCCCAACAATTCCAACCGAGATCGAGTAGTTGCAAGTGCGAAAGGTTCTGAAGATGATGTGGAATTGGCCCACCGAGATTGGCCACAGAAAGATCGAGGTGTTTCAAGTTACTGAGAGAACCGATGAACTTTGGAATATAGCTCTGATTAAAATCATTGGAACTAAGATCCAAAAATGTCAAATAAGGCAACTCAAGCAGTGAAGAACTAATCATACCTCCAAAAGGTTCCATTTGACGACTTCCATCATTTGGATTAGCACTAAGATGAAGCTCAAGTACATGGCCGGTTAGGTTGCTGCAGCGAACTCCTTCCCAATTGCAGCAATTCTTATTTTCGTCGCCGCTCTGCCACGAAGAGAGTCTGTCATAGTCATCAACGAGGCCTTTTTTGAACTGAAGGAGTGCTTGTCTCTCTCCCTCTATACACCTGATGTTGTTAGCATCTCCGACTCCAACCCCTGAAATGAATCCAAGGGCTGGACTCAAGTGCGCTGAAAGCATTATAAGTAAAAATGCATGAAGAAGAAGAAGTTTGAAGGACCTTCCACCCGTGAGTGTGATCATTGTCATGGCGAAATGGGAATAATGATTAATTTCACAATCAAAGATGGGATAACGATGACAAGCATTCTCCGTTTAAATACCCAATGCTGCAAGCGCGTTTTCCAATAAGAAATTATATTCTATGGAATCAATGGCATGAGTAATTATGAGAAAGTGAAAAGTAATACTGGGTGCAGTGTTTCTGCGTTTCAGTTTTCACACTCGAGAGGTAAAAAAATTTTCTGCTCTGCAGTTTGGCCACATTCCTTTTGTATGAATCACGTTTTGATAAATTTTGTAAAAAATTATTTATGTTTCATTGATTTCATGAATACTATTATTGTTAGTTATAGTTAATTTATAAAGTTTTCTACTAAAACTAAATTTAAACTAAACACATTGGAGAAAAATTCCTCTAACTCATGCAACCAAGAAATGTTACCAAATCACACAATTCACATTGTCACCTACAAACCTGTTGATTCTTACATGTCTTTCTTGTATGATTTATGCTTTATATATCAAATAGCGATAAAAACTTCCAGAATTTCACGATACAACAGTAGAAAAATTAATGTCATAGTGATGCAATAATATCACAATTTAATCTCCAAATTTTAATTGAACTAAAAGCAGCCAAATACAAATTTTTACCAAATATATGCATCATACAAAAAACCAAAAATATAAATCAGCACATAATATGAAAAAATAAGCCTAAATACATTACAATGCTACATAAGTAAAAACGTACATATAAAATCTAAATAAAATATTTAAGATGAACATAATATTTTGAAAATTAACATACCCCTCAAAAAGAAAACCAAATATATCGTGAGAAAAATTATGGAAGTTTAATTTTTAAGTACAATGGAAATGGAGATTTATATTGGAAAAATGTGGAGACAAATAATATTTACATAATTCATTGAATCCAACTCTTGCAATTCTGCATTGCAGTTATTCTTATGTAGAAATTTGAAAAATTTTCTTAATTTTTACATTTCTCATGACATTTTAGATCCATCCATATCTATTCAAAGCAATAAGTTATAAATGTATACAAATTTTTGCATTTTCCCATAAAAAAAATACATTGAAATTAATAAATGCATTTGTCATTACTTAATAGTTTGACATAAATGCTAAATGTAGATGAGGTGGAAGCTTAAATGAAAAGAATGTCATATAATGTGTCACTTGGTAAAACATCATGCTTTCTTACATGAGGTCTTTGCTTTTATATATATATATATATATATATATATATATGTATTGATTATTATTTTTTTTCTTTTTTTTTTTAATATTAAAAGGTGGGTATGCTAAAAGACTTGAAAAGGAAAGAAAGGTGTGACGTAAGCTTAGGCAATAAATAAGAGATTAATGAGATAACAATAAAATAAGTTAATGTAAACTTTTGAGTAACAGTAAAAAAAAACTTAATGAAAGAGGTAAAAAAATGCTAAATGCAAAATTAGAGCGTCACTTGACAAGACCTCATTCACTCCCGCATGAGATTTCTCATTTTATATATATATATATATATATATATATTGATGATTATTCCTTTATAACTCCTAATCACTAATCAGCATAAGTCTCAAAAAACTTTGTGATAGGACTTTATCATACGTACAAAATAAGCATAGATTTTTTTTTTTATATCTTTATTTTTTTTTAAAAAAAAAAGGATATTGCTATTGTGTTCATCCTTATAAGAATTTAAGCACAGATTAAATTTTCATTATTTTTCACAATTTTTCTTTGATTCCTTTATAATTTATATATTGCGTTGGTTTAAATTAATTTTTTCTCAAGCATTCAGAGGATGGACTTTAGATAAGATGTTCAACTTCTATTCGCCTAGCATTGATTGTAGGTCTTGAACATGGAACAAATTGAGATAAGAAATTAAGAATATGGTCCATTTTGGTTGGCCTTAGCTTGATTTGTTTAGACATCAATTTTCTCTCTTGCCAAAAGTCCGACTTATTTTAGGTGGAAGTTTCCTTGATTATTACTTGTATACAAAATTCCAGGATCGTTAAAACGGACCCTTACTGGCCTAACCTATTGGAATAGGATGAAATTTCTTCCCATTCACACTAAATGTTGTGTACACTCCAAATTTTTTCTACATCTCATAATAATACGTTGTGGAAAGATGTCATCCAAGTCCAACATGATTGAGAGTTGTAGTTGAGACTATAGCCCAGAAGCTTTACTATTCAATACTCTGCAAGAAAAATTAAACACTTATTTGATGTAACAGGAGACTATGGAATTTGACACTGTATACACTGGGGTTTGTTCTTGAAGTTGTGAAATTGCTGTAGGTATTAAAAACTCTAGTTTAATTAGTTGGCAAATTATGTTCTTTAAGCGTGAATAGTTTACAATGGAAAACTTTTATGTTCCTACAATAAATGTTTTTGAAAGAAAATTATTAGCCCCCTATCCCATTGGGACCCCCCTTATTTATACAAAGGAAAAAAGGTCCAATACTCCTGAGTATGACTTAGTTACATGGAATTTTTTTGTAATTATGCCTAGATTTCTTTTAAAAATTTAATTATAATTTAAACTCTAATTTGGTAATTTTTATATGATTTTTGTGGTTTGATTTTGATTTAACTTCTTATGAGTGCTAAATGCAAGAGGTAAAAAAACTTAATGAAAGAGGTAAAAAAATTCTAAAGAAAAATTAGAGTGCCACTTGGTAAGGCCTCATACACTACCGTATGAGGTCTCTGCTTTTATATATATATACTAGTAAGTTACCCGTGCGATGCACGGATAATGCTTTAATATTTTATGTAAATTTGTTTTTGGAAAATATTATACATATATTATAACATATTTATTATAAAACTTTGTTAGTAATGGGTTCATCATATGGAAATATGAATAATGATTACATATTAATTATTTTTGTTTATATCTTTTAATTATATGTGTATGTAGTTGTTTGAGTTATAACTTATATGCGTATGTAGATTATATTATGAATTTTTCAAATCCTTTTTTTTATGAACTTTTTTATTTAATTCCCATCTCAATTACATTTCTTATTTGTATTTATCTATTGTATGATCATTAATTTTTTATTTAACTATATATTCATTTTTGTTGATTAAATTTCCCAAAAATTTTTTAAATAAACTTTCTTTCAATGTTATCTTTTAGTCCTTCCCCTAGATTAAGCTCATGAATCCACTGTTACCTTTAAGTCACTTTAATCTAAATTGGACGAAATTGTATAGTGTATATATACATAAATTTTTTATATTAAAAGGGTAGTTTGTAAAAGAAGAAAAGCTAAACGTTGAATGTTGTGTCATCTAGAGGAAGAACAGTGAATTTGAATTTTGAAACTTAGAGTTAGGGGAACATATTCAAAATTTGAAAATTTAACGGATAAAATCAAAATTACCTCAAACTTTCAATTATTCTATATTTTAATTTATAATGGTTGAGGTGATAATAATTTATGTATTACAATTATGATGTGATTCGTGATTTTAATAAAAATGTTATTACATTAACCAAAATGTACCACTTTCACGTGTTATGAAAATTGAGAAGCATTACATATATACTATAAGTTTTACTATATTGAATTTATAAATTGATGTGTCACGAATTATAAAAATATATTTTAAATATTTATTTATAAGTTAGTTGAAATCCACCCATGATATTTATTGCCATGTCAAATTTAAAACTTATAATAACTTTAATATTTTATCGTGAAATTTGTTATATGTTTTTTGTAAAAATAAATATAAGTGGTTGCAACACATACCACACCAGCCGCAGTGACTTTGACCTGGACTTGATGTTTCTATTTGCTTATTGATTAGGGAACTGGGGGAAAATCTCTCATTTGTGAAGCGGATGAGACCTCTCTCTCATGGGCCCCACACGTCTCATGCTGCGCTTTCATTTAACCCCAGGTCCCCAGGGCAAAGGGTCACTTTAATATTGACTCCACAGTCCATAAGGACCACAAAAAGGTGGACAAACCAACGCCGCTAATTTACATCCAACCTTGAAAATTCTCACGTATACTGTTCAACCAATTCATAGCCCCACTTGGTGATAAAATTTTGGTACTAAGCTTGGCTGGACTTAGACGTCTCTAATAAGAAACAGTGACAAAGGCGGAAAGCATGGCCAAAATGGCCCATTACCATGAAATTTTGAAATATTTGGGCCAAAAACACTGTTTCGGAAATAATTGGGAATGTACCATCTTTTCGAGTACTCGAGTTTGGTGAACTCGAGTACTGTGTTTTTTTCCTTCCACCGTGGCACGCTGACATGGCATGGGGATTTAAACATTTCGCATAGTACTCGAGCTTCAGGAGCTCGAGTACTGTTCAATGGGATGCCCGAGTTTAGTCAATCTGTATTAGCACTGTTTCTAGCAAAAATTCCAAACAGTACTCGAGTTTAGGAAACTCGAGTACTGCTTAACACTAAGTACTAAAAACTCATTTTTATTTCTCATTTTTATTTCTCACTCACTTCTCACTCTCAGCGACCAGAACTCCCTCACCCTCTCCCTCTCCTTCACACATTCACACAAAGCCCAAACCCTCACACCGGCGGCGGCTGAAAACCCGTGGCAGCAGAAGACTCTCGTCGGCGATCGAACTCAGCTATCTTGCTGTGAACATTCACACTCTCACTCTCCGTCACACCCAAACATAAAAACCCCAAACCCTCACTCCATCGGCGGCGGAAGACTCTCGTCGGATACCTCTCACTCAGCTCTCTCACTGTCTCGCACTAAGGTCAGTTTTTTAGTTTTAGGGTTACGTATTTAATTTGAAATTTTAATGGATTGAAAATTAGAAATTTTTAGGAAAAAAAACACAGATTAGGACCCCAATAAATTTGAGCTAATGCATAGAATAGATTTGAGACTAGGACTTTGTTGAGACCCCAATAAATTTGAGACTAGGACTTAGTTATTGGTATTGTAGTATTTCACCCTCCATTTTGTGCTTATGGTGAAGAAATGTTATTTAGTCTAAATTTTCTTAATGATGAATAATTATTACTCATGTAAAAAAAATCCATGATTTTCGAAATGGGGTCTCATATGTAGGGTTTGAGAGAAGTTAAAAAAAGAAAAAGAAAAAGAAAAGTGGTACATACCTCATAGTTATGATTGTTATAGCTAGTTATTTTCAAATGAGTCTTCACTAGATAAGTGTTTCTATGGGTATTTATATTTATTTGTCAACAACTATAATATTAAATAAATAAAAATAATAATAATTATGATAATAAAAACCTTAAGTGGACCACATTAAACATATCTCTCTAGTCCTACTTAGAACCATTAAAAAAACAAATATTGAAGGTTATAAATTGTAATGGATATGACTCAAAATTGTGGTTGTTATGTTTATATTATACCTCAAGGTTGGTGACAATGACTAGGTTGAAACAACAGAGTCTTCCTTTTTGAAGCTAGATACATAACAACCGTTAGTGAGTATTGACACATAAAAAGGTACTAGAAATCTTGAAATTGTGGTGGATGTGGACGTTCTTGAAAGATATCATGAGCATAAGGTTCTTTGGTACACATTAATACTTGAAATGATAAAGAAGATGATATCTATTGATTGTCTAGTGGTGTTTCCTTAGCAAGTACTTGAACTGTGGACGAGAGGATGATGTTGGGTCAACAATCCTGTATTACATTTTAAACATTTATGTCAATCATTTGGATACCTTCCTCTAGAATCATGCTTATGGGAGATTAATTAGGATATTTAATTAATAGTTAGTTTTAACACATACATATAGACCTGACATATATGGGTGTGCATTTTTAATCATCTGTGAAAAACCTCTGAAAGATGTTGATAAATGATTAAAAAAAAATGTGGAGAATTGTCGTTGGGGTTCTGCTTACATCATAACCATACTCACTTAAAACCTTGCATACAATTCTTCTGATTGGTCTTCCACCCTTGCTCATGGTCCTCTTATACAGGTGGCTGTGTAGCTGTGACATGAGTTCATGATTAGTTCAGCAGTCCAATTGATTATTAAGTGATACATTTGGGCCAAGTGGAAATTAATTGTACCTGTTTCAAATTTTACACAATGTTATTTTCACTTATGGATGATATATTCTGTGGATGAGAAGCATATAGATCTGTCATGAATCTTGGGTTAGTATCGCAAATTTGAAATTTTGAATTCTACTCAGTTGGATGCTGTATATGAGTATCAATGATGATGTTGTCATTTGAAGTTTGACAATAAGACTGCCAGCTGGTGACTGACAGTAAATCATATATCACGTGACTCGTTCATAAGTTTGCCACGTTTATATGGCACTACATGTGACTCGGGTAAGGGTGTCCCCACTGTGTGATGAGTGGAGCCTTATAACATATAGCTAGGTGTGGTTGCCTAGTTGAGTGATGGTTGCAATTCTTGTCCAACAAAGGTACAAAGCATCAGATTTTGTATAGGAAACACGCAGTGTTTATTTGAAGTCCCTTAAAGAAGGATGATTAATTGTTATACTCTTAGCTCTCAACCAAATAAGAGAGATCATTATTGCTCCTATTTTTTCCTGATTGGTTTTAGAGGTGTAAATTTTTATGCATATAACTTATGAAGTCGCATGTTTTGAGATTATGCATGTACATGAGATTCGCGAAATGCATTTTAACATCTTTTGCTGGACAGGCTGGATGTTATGCTGCTTGTTGTCTTTATCATCTTCCTTAAGTTTATAAAATCTAATATTTATTCTATCATAGGTGGGGTGGACCCTTAACTCAAAATTGGTTAGATCAGCAATTAGCTCTACAGAAACGGATATTATCTCGGATGCTAGAGCTAGGAATGACGCCTGGTATTGTTACCATAACTGAATTCCACGGCAACTTTGCCTGACCAAAATTTTTTGGGAGATGTTTTTTAGTTCTTGATTCTTAATTAGATAAAAAGGATTTTTTGAAGTGACAAATTATTCATTCTCAATGTGATGTCGTGGCTAATCAAATGTAATGTCTCTTTGTTTCAGTGCTGCCATCATTCTCTGGGAACATTCCAAAAGCCTTGAAGAAGATATCTCCTTCAGCAAACATAACTAAACTTGGAAACTGGTAATTCATATTTCTTGTTCTTTGATATGCCTTGTACACCTTTGTATGACTTGTGGTCTATGAATTCCAATTGTCTGAAGTATTTTATATTAGATAACATGAATTAGACCACAAGTCTAATTCATACTATTCAATATGTTCAGGTTTTCCATCTTTTGTCATTAGGAACTCTGTTGATGCTAAGTGTTGTTGGAGCTGTACTTACCTTCTGGATCCCTCTGATCCTTTCTTTGTTGAGATTGGGGAGGCTTTCATTAGGCGACAAGTTAAAGGTGCTCCTTTTTTCTGTAGATTGTTTACTTGGAATAGCACTATTCTTCGCACTATAGCATTAACAAAGTTTTCCATAGACATGCGTGTGTCCTTTAATCACTTCATTTTAGTCCTACACGACTGCAATGAAAAATGATTTTAGACATAAAACTCAAATCATTTAATAGAAGATGATTTTAATCAGAATTTATTCACTTTTTTAAAAAAAGGGTGTACCTTGTGCACAAAGCTCCCACTAGAGGTAATGGTAGGCAGTCTTACCCTGGCCATTTTTTCTTTTTTTTGGAGAGAATGTATGCATAGTCTATGAGTTTCAAATTCAGTTCAATTTCTAGTCTTCTTGGTGACTTAGTGGACCATCAGTTGATTCACTTTTTTGCTGCCAAGTAGCAAATGAACGGATTTGCATAGTCTTTCAACCTTTGGCATTGTATGGAGACCTTGGGATTGGACTGAGTTTCATTGGTATAATGATTATCTGTAGAAACTTGGAAGTGGGCTACAGTTTCACAGTAATTGATACCATGAACGTGTATCAACCTTTCTGTAAATGAATATAATGATGGTTTAAAAAAATTGCTTTAGTTACAAAAGGATGATGCCAGAGTTAATCCCTCCCCCCCCCCCCCCCCCCTTTTCCTTTGAGTACAGATGCTTTTAGCGTCATCAATGATATAATTTTAATGGTTCAGTTGTATATGAAGAGTTACTCTTAAAAGATGACTTGTATGGACTAAAGTCATTTTTTTTTCCTTTCTAATTTAGTGACTGATTTTGTTGGTCATGTTTGTATGCATTGATTACAGAATATGGGGACGTGACAGACATTTACAACTGGTAATTTCTCTCATTCAGATTCTTAGTAGAATGTTTCTTAACATTTTTGGATATATGATTGAACACGGTTTCTCCAAGTTACCTAACTTGTTTTTGCATTAAGTTGATTTTCTGTCCCCCCCGGTATTTTAGGAAGCAGTTTTGTCAGTAGTTTATTTTGGCTAACACATATATGTGTGTGTGTGTGTGTGTGTGTGTTTGTGTATGTATGTATATATATTGTTTTGGCAAATATATTGTTTAGTTTAGGACAAAAAAAAAATTTGTGAAAACTTTAGGTATAGAAGCAATAACTTAGCCCTTTTTTATTTATTATCTGATGTATCTGTAGCACTCTCACTTGTTACAGAAACTTTTTCAGAAGTGCAAATCTATGAACATGAAACAGATTTGACCAATTTTTTAGGATTGGTAGAGATATAAAAAGATAATTTGATAAGTAAGTTTGATCAAGCCAGAGATTTTCTATGCAGCATTATGCTCCTATAAATGAGAAACCTGTGATACATGTACACAAGTTGTTCTCATGATCATTACGTCAAACTGAAGCTTGGGCATTTGTGTTATCAAATTCTGACATTCCGGAAGTTTTTATTTGTAATTAATATAACCAGTTTTATAGAGGGTGAATGAAAAACTGAGGAATTAGGAGCCTTTCTTATTTTTGTGATTATATACATGAACAAGCTTGTGTCTTGTTGGATGGTGTGAGTCTAGTGGCAATGCTTTTTCTTGAAGGTTTCAAATTGTAAGTCTTGACATTTAAAAGTTGGGTTTAAGAGCGATTAATCATTGGGTTCTTTGAAACTTGCATTCTTAGAGTTTATCAGTTAGAATTAACCATGTCCAGAAGAACAAAACTAGTATCTCTTATAGTAAAATTTGGTTCTCTGGAACCCAAGGTTTGAAAGATGATGTAGTCAGTGATCTAACTAGGAGTACGATTCATAAAGCAGTTCTTAGAGAAGCTTTTCTTTTCTTTTCTCTTTTTCTTTTTTTTTTTGTGTGGCCTTTTTCTGTTGAAATGGTTTTTTTATGCCAACAAATTAATCTTAGTTACCAAATGTCTATGGCTTTAATGGGACTTGAAAAAATGTAATTTCACTTTGATATTTTCATTTCACAGTTTTGGCTTCATAGTTATAGTTCATATTTAGACCTGTTTCGTTGTGGACATCCTATCCAGATCATTATCATTAGTTCATAGTTCATAGTTCACATTAGCATACTTGCTAATGTGGGTCACTGAATCACCTGTTACCATGTCTTCTATTTAGTGATACATTCAATGAAAATTCCCCACCTACAAATGATCCAACATATATATCGTTGCTCGGAGCTTCTGTCTACAAAGCAATGTCCAAAGGTGACAAGGATGCAGTGTGGTTAATGCAGGTAAGCTCCTCAAGTTACCAACCCACCCTCCCCCCAAAAAGGCTTATTGGAAATTTTGTTGGAGTATGTTATGTGATTTACTTTGTCATGTTTAGTCATTTACTCAATTGATATTCAAACCTTAAGAACCTCATTGTTCAAATGATGTAGCAAGTTCAGAATGATTAGTGATTGTGATGGTGACATTGTTTTCCTATCATGCATTCTGCCTGGTTTGCTTAGTGTGTAATGTGTCATAATAAAATGTTTAAAGAGATAACTGGGTTTGTAATGTTATTTCTGTATGTTACTGGTTCCCCTTATCTTGCTTCACCATTGGTTCTTTCTGTATGTTACTCTAATAGTCTAATGTTATTTCCTCTCTTTTTACTATGAAGTAATCTATCCTCCAGGTTATGTCAAACTGTGAATGTATAGCAGGATTAATATTGGATCATCATCAATTCCAAAAGTTTAAGTTGTTAGGAAGTGAGCCAACATTGTAAATTATTCATACCACATGCTTACTCCCTCCTGCACATGCAGGCCCACCCAATACCCCTCAACTGATTTGTGGGCCTTGCACATGCAGTCAAAAGAAATAACCAAGAAGAGAGACACTAAAATTGGTAAACAAGACCAAAAGGACTAAGGAAGCTTACCGTATTGGTAAAACATAAATCTTAAAGCTTAGGTTGTTAGGAAGTAAGAAGAAAATCTTTATCAAGCCTACCATCAATAGGTATAGAATAAGGATTTATTTAACTTACGTGTTTTTCCTCCTATACTGTTTTGACAATTATTTTTGAATACATAATTGGGGTAGATTATGTGGCTACTTGGCATTTTTTTTATACAAATTTTTAACTTTTAATTTTAATTTTTAATTACTCACAAACACATTTGCACATGAAAAATGCATGCTAGATTCAGATGAGTGAAAAAAATGCTTCTACGATACTTATCAAAAAAGAAGAAATGCTTCTCTGATGGTTCATGATTGCTGACATTTTAATGCTGTATGGTTTTAGTTTAATGTTATTACTATTGTAGGAGTGGTTGAAGTCCTATTCCCACACACGCTATGGCAAAGCAATTCATCAAGTTGAGGCAGCTTGGGAAATTCTTTATCACACAATTTACAATTGTACGGATGTAATAGAAGTATGTTTTTTTTTTATTATATTAAATTTATTGAATAGGATATCTCAATGTCATTTTTATCCCTAAGAATAATCTGAAAAAGATGACTAGAAAGGGAAACATAATATAGTGTTCTTTAATCTTTTGGTTCTTAACAGAACAAATTTGTGTTGCAACCACCAAGCCATAGTCCAAAATTTTTGGAGTTGACTATGGATCATCAACAAATTATTCAGCGCCACATTTATTTTTTTCGCCATTCTATTCTATCCAAAGTTAGGGTGGTGGTTTTTAAATTTACAACTTCTAGTTAAGGATATCCATTCCATATTTAGTTTCTTTTGAGAGCATATAGACCAAAATGTAGTAATGAATCCTTGAAAGAAGAAATTTTAGCGTTGTTCTCTGAACTCGTGGAACGAAGTATATAATATTTCTTGTCAAGAGATGAATACCAGTATAGAAAGGTGACCTTTATGTGGTGATCATTCACTGCTTAATTTTATTTGCAATAATCAAAACTTTGTTGATTGCTGCTAGTTACTTCTCTTCTCTTAAGGTCTTATCCCTGAAGTAATTTTCTCTTCTTACAAATGCTTTAACATGACTTTCATTCTAATAGAGGATTTGCAAGAATTCCCTATGATGTTTGCTTGTGAGTTCACTGTAATTGTACCAAAAAATTTCACCATGCACCGAGAAATATGATGTTCCTTTTGTTGCTGCAGAAGATATTCAATAATATTCCTATCAAAATAATTGAGCACCAAGAAAGCCCTTGTCTACTTCTCTGAATAAATGATTTTAAAAGTGTCTTTGAGAACTGTAAATAAAGAGTAATCTGAGGCTGATTCTTTTTCCTATGGAAATATTCTAAAGTTTTAACGTCATGAAAGATTCTTTAGTGAAAATTTCTGTACGACTTATTTTAGTTCTCTGTGTAGGTGGTCTATTGCTTTTATGTTTATGGTGTCTTATAAAAAAAAATAATAATAAAAAATAAACAAATAAGAAGAAGAAGTAAAAAAGATGCTAATGTTGCTGTGTGGACCAAGAATTAAAGTATTATTTGGTTATGTAAATGTATTGTGTTTTCTTCTGCTAAAGCGTTTAGTGATTCTATGATCTTTTTTAACATGATCATTTTGAAGTACACTTTTATGAAATGAGCGTTTGCTATAATATAGATATTCATTCTACATTCCAACTGAATAAATTACATTCACCAGCTATGATAGTTGTTGATAACTTTTTGGCTCCTGTAGTTAGGACAGCATCTTACTAAATGCTTATTACGTGGCCTTTTAACTCATTGCAGGATCATAACACTGATTTCATGGTCAAATTCCCAGATTGGGATCCATCAAATACCAGCTCTCCTTTGCCTCAGGCACATTTATGGTATTCTACTCAGACGGTGATCAAAGCCTTAAGACTTCTAATTGATGCTGGAAATAATTTTGCTGGAAGCATTACATATAGTTAAAATGGAAAAGATTATATATCCATAAGTTGCAATATTCTTCTTCTATTTCCTTGGCATGATCATGACAATCCTGCATAAAGTGAATTCTTTTGAATTGATCCTTCTGTTTCCATTCCCTAATCAATATGTTTTATTTTATTTGGTCATAAAAGCTTGAAAACATGCCATATTTGTGATGTGGTTCAGTTGGATTAACTCTTTTTATATTAGGCTACATTCTTATGATACAAAATACGTGGTAACTAATCTCAACTTGCCTTTATCGACTTGTGATAGTGTCATTTTCCCCCATTTTTGAAGAGTGAAGAGATAAGCAGAATAAATGAGCTACGGTGCATAAATACTACTTAAACCTGAAATTCCAAGTCACTAAGTAGCACTTTGCACATTGGATCTGATATGTGAACCTTTATGGTATCAGTGACCCAACAAGAACTGCTCAGAGTTTCTCAAACTTAGGTATGGATCTATGTAAAGTGTATCACAGATAGATCAAATTAATTGGTGACATGCAAAGCCAAGATTGTTAATGCTAACAACAAATGGGGTTTTTTTTTGCATGTCTGCTATGCAACACAAGGAAGCAAAAGAGACAACAAAACTTTGTCATCAAAGGGAGCAAAAGCGTAATGCAGCCAAGACAGCCTTAGAGATGGCAAGAATAAAGCTTCAGCAGTGATTGTATATTAACCATTCTCAATGTAAAATACAACCACCAAAAATGAAGTTTTAAAAAGTTGTATAGAAAAGTTACAAACTGAAGCTTAAAACTGATGTCAAACTCATGTACACAAAGCAAGCAATGTTTGCAATCCGAATGAGCATGATGGGGTGTCAAAGCAATTTCTCAATGTCAGGCCCTTGATCTGATTGATCGAAGCACCTTAAACTGTGCATGCAGGTTTATAAAAAAGGGACATTTCATAAAAAAATGAAAAAAAAAAGGGACATTTTATAAAAAACGTAAAAAAAAGGACATTTTATAAAAACTTGGTTCTCGAGTGTTTGAAACTCGAGAACCAAGTAAAATATTTGCTTGAACTGGTCTTCACTCTTGCGTGTGAGTTTTTCTTATTTTGCCCAGTGGAACTCGAGTCTATAAGACTCAAGTTCTATGCAAATTTTAAATCAAGGTGAAAGAGCTGATATTACGTTTTTGGCATAGAAAATCGAGTCTTAAGGACTCGATTTTTATTTTCTACACCAGGTGGCATTTTTGTCCAACTCAGCCACACAAAGCGAGCGCAAAGCGAGTCTTTGAGACTTGAGTTTTAATGTAGATATCGAGTTTTCAAAACTCGGGATGCTAGTTTCCATTATTCTTCCATCCATTGCATAACTTACTATATACAAGCCACTCACACCGCTAGTCTGCACATTCCCTCTCTGTGCCTCTGCGTTGACGTGTAAAACTACCAAGAATAAACAGGGAAATGGAATTTGAACTTGAATTTTGTGCTAATTCAAGTTCAAATTCCATTTCCCTTGTTCCCTCTCTCTTTTTCTCTCTAAAAAAAATTGGTTAATTCTGTTTGAATTGTAGATAATTTTTATGAATATAGATTGTGCTTAAAAATAATACATTTCTCCTTGGCCACTTTTATAATATATTTATGCCCAAAATTAATATATTTCTCCTTTGCCACCTTTATATTTAAATAAACTATTTTTTAATTTGTATTGGAGAAATTTTTATCATTTATTCTATTTTTCTATTTTTAAATGAAAGAAAAGTCTTTGAATATGCATAAAGATGCTAAACAACCATTTGACATTATGTTCTAACTTTTTATTCAAAAAAATAAACCTCTAAAATAGCAAGAGCAACACCAGCACCAGCACGTATCAAGCTGCCTTATTTTAAAAAAATATTGAACTGAACATGAGCCAAAAAACATGAGCCAGCCGAGTTACATATTGTTTAAAAAACATGAGACAAAAAACACTGAGGTAGGTGCGAAATTTGGTCAGTTTTAACAAGGTACTCGAGTTCTTGAAACTCGAGTACCCACTCCCACAGTCTTTCACCTACTCACCACCTACTCACATACGATAGCAGCTCGGTGCGAAATTTTGTCAGTTTTAACAAGGTACTCGAGTTTCAGAAACTCGAGTACCCATTCCCACAGTTATTGCCTCACTTACGAACCTCACTTACGAACTGAGTTAGTTGCGAAAGTTGGTCAGTTGTAACAAGGTACTCGAGTTCTTGAAACTCGAGTACCCACTCCCCCACAGTCTTTCACCTACTCACCACCTACTCACATACGATAGCAGGTCGGTGCGAAATTTTGTCAGTTTTAACAAAGTACTCGAGTTTCTGAAACTCGAGTACCCATTCCCACAGTTATTACCTCACTTACGAACCTCACTTACGAACTGAGTTAGTTGCGAAAGTTGGTCAGTTGTAACAAGGTACCCGAGTTCCTGAAACTCGAGTACCCACTCCCACAGTTATTGCCACCCACCCACATACGAACTGGCTCCAACGGCTTGAATAAATGGTAGTTAATGGTACTCGAGTTCTTTGAGCTCGAGTACCATTTAACCAAATGCCCACCCATCAGCATTAACACATTTTCAGTCCTAACGTCTTCAGAACCTCCATGTGCGAGTCAGATATTTTCCCATGCTCTTGACTGTTTGGTCACCATCTACAAGTCCTTCAGCTTTGTCAGTGTCTCCATCAACCAACGTGCTATCCCTTTCACCGTTGGGTCAATTTTCTTGTGACCAGTACATAGAGGTATTTTGTTAAATGCTTAGTTTTTAAATTTTTTTAAATAACTTAGATGACCTCAATGAGTTTTTAGCTTGTGTTTGTATGAGATTTTTGTGCATGACTTTCATGTAATACGTTTTGCAATATTAACTGTGTACAACTACTGATACATATATGGTTCTATATATATAGTGGAAATTTAACTGTGTAATGAGTTTGGCCATTTTCACCTCAAAACGTGTATTAAATTTAATTACATAATATAATAGTAGAAATGTCAACTGAAACATCTTTTTATTATTACCACATAGTCACACATCCTGATGGTTTTGAATCTTGGCCTTGTAATCTATATACGGCCAGAACTGCAAGTATAATGTAAGCTATAACTCATTGGCATTAATAGTTTACAACCATCAATATAAAATTAATGTGCAAATTGACAAGAAGTATTTTCTAGCTATATGCTAAACATAAATAAAAAAATGAAAACATAAATCATATCGATAGCATTTACTCGTTGAAGGTTAGAAATTTCAGAATTGTACTTCACTAATGTGAACTTCTTATCTTTAAGGTAAATTGAAAAAAAATTTCTAATAAAATTCTAATAACATTAACTATTTTTTTTGATGAAGTAAAAAACAAAATAATAATATGCAGTTAATATAAAATTATAAATTACGTAAACTCCTTTTTTCTTTCTATTTATATGAAGTTATCAATTTCTTCACAATTTAAAATTATCTGATATAAAAGTGGGGCTGTATATACAGTTTGGTATATTTTTTCCTTTTCCTACCGTACAGTTTCTTAATATAATCTTTCCTTCTCATACTTACCCTACCTATGACACTTGCATATAATATGAATTCATTACTCATGAAAGAAATTGGCTTAATAAAATAAAGTCGAAATGGTTGACATTTTATTATTTTATTTGTGTATAGAATATATATATATGGTTAAGTGCACATTATGATTGAGATTAAATTATTTCTATGTCTATACCAGTGGCAGAGCCAGGATTTGACCTTAGGGGGGGCAAAATTTATAACTAATATACATGTGTCTCCATAAACAAATACATATTGTGTATGTAGCATACAACATATGCATTATATATATAAAATATTAACCAAACTTGACAGACAAAATGCCAATATTATGAATAGTAAGTGATCATTCAATATTGAAAGATCCCCTACAATCATTGCATATCATTATATTGCGTATATTTTATTAGTTTTTTTTTTTTTTAATATAGCCAATAATATAATCCCCTACTATATTTTATGGAATTTTTCATGTAATTGTTTCCAAATTTTATTGCTTAATACATTTGAAAGGAAACTTTTTTTCTTTTTGGGGTCGTATTTTTGTCTATTCAATTGAGACTTTTTCTTCTTTATTTAAGTTTATTTTTTATCATTGTTTATTTGTTTTTTTATTTTTTTAAATTTGAACTTTAAAAAATATTGATAAAGTGAAAAAAATATATGAAGATATATGATAAATAAATTGAGTTTGACTTTTCAAAAGGATAGGGATATATATATATATACACACACACACAAAAAAGGATGTATGGTAAGCAACTGTGGCCCTCCACTTTACCATTTTATTTCAAAACATGTAGCTGAAGGGGTTTTTAATGCAGCTTCATTACTCATGCACTATTTATCACAGTTTCAATTAAGTCTCCACCGTTTACTGCTACACACATAACAAAGGAAAATTTTGGGCAGGGTCATGGGGGGCAAGTGCCCCCTCTCGACCCCGCCAGTCTCTGCCCCTGGTCTATACACATGGTCAAGGAGGTTGAGTTTGAATAGACATTGTTTTTATCATACGCCAAATTTATGTAACTATTTATAGATTATGACAACTTTTAATATTGTTAATAACAGGTCGGTGATGGATTTTCACTTTTTCTATGTGTACTACGATGGAGAGACGTATTATCATGAGTTAAATGGGTTGTCATACCAAGGCTCAAACCAAAAGCAAAAATGTGTTAAGGTGAAGCGTGGGATAGGCCTTACGAATTTGAAACGAAGAATATTGAAGGCGATGGGGTTAGACCAGTGTAGGCATAACATTTCCATCGTGTATCGAGCACCTCAACTGGTTGTAGGCACCCAGGTTGTCTACAAGTCACTACAGTTATCGTGTGGCGCCGAAGTGAAGATGATGTGGGAAGTTGTTGAACAAATGGTGGTGAAAGGATTTGTTGCTTCGGAGCTCTATGTCACTGTTGAGCCTACCATAGTAGAGGCTGGAGAGGGTTCACAACATATTGTTTTGGATGGAACTACAAATGAGCACATCGAGTCAATACCAATACAATCTTATCAAGGGTGTGCAGAGAACACAGGAGATGGGTATGGCAATGAACCATGGCAGACATTTCCTGATATGAACTCAACTGGGGAGGAGGCAGGGCCCCAGGAAGTGCATGAAGGAGAGCATTTATCTCATGATGAACTGCATGGGGGCACATTCGAAAATGAAGATGATTACAGAGTTGCTGATGATGCAACCCATATTGATGTTACTAGGGATGAGTTCGAGGAGTTCCTAGATACCATGGGTGAACATGAGGATGTCGATCATATCGAAGATGTGGTTGTAGAAGAGAATAGGGACACATGCCCAGGTCCTGATCCTACACCAGAATGGTTCACTAAAAACACTTGGGATAATATGTTTGATCCATCACCGGTTATGCAAGCGGAAGTATCAAGTTGGACGCCTGGGCAGCAGCCACTGAAAGGGATGATATTCGCCACTAAATTGGCAGTAAAATTTGCGTTGACTTGGTACGCATTGCGAGAGAATTTTAGCTTCAAGACTGAGCATTCAGACTTAGAGAGGCTTATAGTGAGTTGTGAGGATGATTCATGTCCATGGTCAGTCCGTGCGACTTGTTCCAAGAGAGACAATGTCTGGAAGATCGCAAAATGCAAGGGCCCCCACACGTGTGACAAAATTCAGAATGCTCACGATGGTCGAATGATTGATTCGGTGTTCCTAGCATACGTACTTGAGCGCTATATACGAGAAGACCCTGCGTATAAGATAAAGAACTTACGCCACGTTGTGTTGGCAGACTTAAAACATGAAGTATCTCAGTACAAGGTATTATTTAATTTGCATTCTTTTTTCAATACAATGTAGAGACATGCAGACCAGTCTAGTATAACCAAGATACTTTTTCCGAAAACCCATGAATACTTTATATTATGAAAATTGAAATTGAAAAAGAAATAGAAAAAAACGAATCAAGAGGAATAAATATTATATTCATCTTATAGCCTTACAGGTCTTCATTTGTTTTCTTCAACTATAATGATTTAACTTGTATTTATTTCTAACGTAATCAATATGGTTCACATACAAGGTATGGGATGCCAAACAAAAGGCCGTTGCAGCTATATACGGAGATTTTAAGGAGTCGTATGCAGAGTTGCCGCGTTTTTTGGCAGGACTTACGGATGCAAGTCCGGGTACACGATATAAGTTACTACTGGATGATAATTATGAACGGGGAACCTGTACATTCAAGTCTGTATTTTGGGCGTTTCGTCCATGTATTGTTGGGTTCAAGAAGTGTAGGCCGGTGATTAGCATTGATGCAACCCACCTCTATGGAAAATATAAAGGGAAATTGATGATTGCAATGGCAACAGATGCTAATAATAAGATTTATCCACTAGCCTTCGCCGTTGTCGAGAGCGAGAGCACAGAGACTTGGGGTTGGTTCTTGGCTTGTATAAGAACGTATGTTACCGATCGGACAGACCTGTGTATCATATCTGACAGACACCCTGGGATACAAGCTATCTTCAGAGACACTAATCGAGACGTCTCCCTGCGACCTCCCATGACAGAACATCGTTACTGCCTTCGTCATCTATGCAGTAATGTTAACACTAGATGGAAAAATGAAACTTTAAAGAATCTAGTATGGAGGGCAGCAAGTGCTACCCAAGAGCGAAAGTTCAATGCCACTTTCGATTTAATTGAGAATGTCAACCGGGAGGCGCACCGATATCTGAAGGATGTGCCCAAAGAGAAATGGGCTCTAACTTTTGACAACGGTTACCGTTATGGGGCGATGACTACAAACATGTCTGAGTGCTTCAATGGTGTTCTAAAGGGTGCTCGTAGCCTGCCTATTACGGCAATGGTGAAATACACATGGTTCAAACTAAATGCCTACTTTGATGATCGTCGTAATAAGAGCGTAGCGCAGTTGAAATTGGGTAAAAGATGGACTAAATATGCCTTCGATATCTTCATGAGGAATAAGGCGAAGGCGGAGAATCACAGGGTGACGAGATTGAGCGCGCAACAACAATCATATCAAGTAGATACATCACATAATGCAGGGACTGCTGGACATGGGGATCACACACATGGAGTTAATCTGTTGCAAAGAACTTGCACATGTCAGAAATGGAAACTGCACAAGATACCATGTTCACATGTCATTGCCGTTTGTATTAGGTATCGACATGATGCAGAGCAGTACATTGACCCATGCTATAGCGTGGATGCACTGTTCCAGAGCTATGCTCCCGTTTTCCCTGTGTTGAAAGATAGATTATCATGGCCGGATCCTGAAGAAACTCGAAAAGTCCTCCCTAACCCCCGATTGATCCGAGAAAAAGGTCGCCCTGTCTCAACACGAATCAGGAATGAGATGGACGAGGGTGGGAGACGGCCGAGAACCACACCATGGAAGGAGGGGGGGAGGAAGGTGCAATGCGGGTTGTGTGACCAAGAGGGGCATAACCGAAGAACATGCCCTAACCGGAACGAGGTACGGACGAGTGGTGGTCTCGCGGACTAGGTACGCTAAGTTTGAACCGTGGCATCCTTTTAAATGTAAATTTTTTCCATTTTTTTAATGCTGATCGTAGAAGTTCTAACTTTTGACTTGTTCTTAACTATTGCTACCAATCAAAGGAATTGCCTACACTCTCACGATTGACCACTTTAGTTCCTCCTAACTGTCTTTGATTGCACTAGTTCAAAACTTCAAATTATTATGCTTATGGTGATGATGAGTTCCTCTTTATATTTAAATTATTGAACTTGTGTATGGTTTCTATTTAAATTGTAATGTGCTATCCTCAAGCTTGGCATTTTGAGCCATCCCACTATGCCCTGAAGAAACTAGGCATAATGACACCAAGTGAACTTATAATCTATCAAGCTTGGCATTAGATAGATTATAGATATGCCAGCTGATTTAGATATAGTAGAAGCCTTTGTATTGCTGTCTCTATTGTTGGTTTCGGTTGGACAACTATATACTTACATAAATGTTCATCTAAAATACCTATCTTACTACTAGTCTTTTGGACATTCCTATCTATTTCCTATCTTAAAATACAGCTCTCTTCTTTCGGATGTTCTCTTTATGTTCGTATTGCTAAATCAGATTTCTGTTTGAATGTGGTTAACTCACTACAAGACGAGAACCAGCCCCCTAATTGACAAAGTTAATGAAGAAGTTCATGGCTGACTTGTACAATGCATGTGCATATATGTTATATATATGGGAGTTATAATAAGTCAAACCTTGATGTGATGGTTTATTCAAATTTCTCTTTATATATATATATATATATATATATATATATATCGAGAGAGAGAGAGAGAGAGAGAGAGAGAGAGAGGGAGCATGCACACACAAAATTCATATGGATATATAAGAGGCAAGACAGTACAACAAAGGGTGCCCACATTCAGGTAAGTATGACAAATCATTTATGTCATTTTGAGAACTTTGTCTATTTAGGTCTCTTACAATTTTTTTTTGTTTTTTGATGAGTGGTCTTTTACAGTTTTCAAACTCATTGTTGCATTGTTAGCTTTTGTGATTATCTACTGAAGAGATTGGACTATGGTTTAGATCTAATTTATGTGGCAAGTTTATCACGTTGGGATCCTTGGTTTTGCATGTTTATCAAGTTCATATACATAATCTTTGATTAATGTCGATTTGATTTTTCTAGTTCCATCTTTAACAAGCCAAAGTTTGGTGAAATTGAAAGCAAAACTTCTAAGCAGACTATTGACTTAACTATAATCCAAAACCTTTTCGTAGTTAGCTGGATTTGGCTATTGAACTAATGCATTTGGCGATACTATTAGGTTGATCCAACCACTGGTGAGACAGAGGATGATGGTGTTGAAGATGAATACTAGCTAGAGGACCTGGAGGTTGCAGCAGCTGATTACATGTTGAAAGTAGGGGTCTCAAATTTCTGAAATGCATGGGAAAGCATGGGTCTTGAGTCTTCCTCTTAATATTTATCATGTGTATGTGCCATGTGCGTCTTGTACATGAACACAATCTAAAATGCAATGTAATGTATTAAGCAAATGTGACTTAGTTCCTATGCCTGAGCACAATATAAAATGCAATGTAATGTATTAAGCAAATGTGACTTAGTTCCTATGCCTAAGCAAAAAAGAGAGTTCCTATGTGACATGTTTTGTGGTATGATTCTGTTTTAAGCAAATGTGAGATCTTGCTACTCATGGGCCTTTTTTCCAAGGAATATATGGTGACTTTTGTGTCTTTGTTTTTTTACTGAGAGATAGAGGTTTCTAGCCAATTTGACTTTCTTAGATGGGCAGCCACAACCCCAGAACTAGATGGATGTAAAGATTTGTGCATTATTCAGAAATTGGCATACAGGGAATTTTTTGGCATTCAACAGGTTTTTTTTTTGGCCCAGGGAAATTTTCAAAACAATTGATGAAGCAGATTGGTACTCGAGTTTGAAAAACTCGAGTACCAATCTGCCTTATTTCGCTTGGGCAAAGCTTTTTTTGGCTTAAAAATATTTATTAAGGCAAATTGGTACTCGAGTTTGAGAAGCTCGAGTACCAATCTGCCTAATCACAGTTGGTTCAAGCTTTTTTCTGGCCCAGGAATTTTGGCTTAACAAAATTGTTAGTAAGGCAGATTGGTACTCGAGTTTGTGAAACTCGAGTACCAATCTGCCTTATTACACTTGGGTAGAGGTATTTTTGGCTTAAAAATATTTATTAATGCAAATTGGTACTCGAGTTTGAGAAACTCGAGTACGAATCTGCCTTATTGCCCTTGCCTCAACGTTTTTGGCTCAAGGAATTTTTGAAATAACTGTCCATTCATTATTGTTTTCAAACTTACTATATAAAGATTTTAAGAAATTGACATAACTTATATAAAAGTTGATTTCATAAAGTTTGTGCAATTTCACTATCCAATAGCGCTAACAGACAAAATATATTTGCTATTTTGAGTTTATTAACTTTCTTTCAATAGATTGCTGTAAGACTCAAGTTCCACTGAACAAAATCACTCTACGCGTGTTCCACTGAACAAAATTACCCATCCCATAAGACTTGAGTTCCACTCTTAAAGACGCGTGTTCCAGTAAAGGGTTGACAAAATTACCCATAATTTCCTTTTTAATATAGAAACTGTTTGCAAAATTGTAGTATTAGTTATCGCTTGCACGCCTATTATTGTATAAAAATTAGAACCTTGTTAATGTCATTTTGCTCATTACTTAGCCTAGTCTTTGTTTGGCTATAAAAGTTCAGTTTTCATTATGTTGTGCATTTCCTAAGAAATTAAACTGACATTAACATCAATTAATGATGTGTAAATGATTTGAGCCTCTTTGGAATCGGTGAAACGAATAGAGCAATAGGAGATCGAGCAATAGCCGAGTAATACAAGTTGTTCAATCTTTGATTTCATTGTGCTCCCTGCATACAGCATAATCTACATATATAAACACCATTGTTATATTTTACATTGAGAATGGTTAATATACAATCACTGTTGAAGCTTAATTATTGCCATCCCTAAGGCTGTCTTGTCTGCATTATGCTTTTGCTCCCTTTGATGACAACGATTTGTTGCCTCTTTTGCTTCCTGAGATGCAGTTTGCAAACTCTTTTCAGACTCCAACATATCCCTAGAAACCTCACCAACACGAGTCTCTAGCTCCTTAGTCTCAGCCTCACAACTGGACAACTGATTCTCAATTTGGAGAAGCAACTATTTGACACAGGAAGCGTCTTCACGAAGTGAGTGAAGATGCTGAAGCTTCCCTGCAGCAATAAAACGCGAGAGCTCCCTGCAGCAACTATTTGGCCCGAGCAATGCAAGTTCCACATTTTGAAATACGCCCTTTCTAGATTCCTCACCTAAAATAGTTTTAAGAACACATTATTAAGCATCCATGGCATTCCAACAAGACTTTCGAAACATTCCACCTCAATTGTGAAGTGTTTAATATAGATTTTGCCCACCTAATACATGATGTCTATGTGCTATGTAAAAATAATTTAATGTGTACCTGCTGACAATCATCTCCTCCCCAAGTCCAGTGGCAAGGCAAAGTGACCCAGCAACCCTAGTAGCCATTTTCTCAAGAGGCAAGGTCACCATCGGCAAGCCAGCCCACAGGATATCAGTACCAGTGGTATGTGCATTGCATAAAGGCCTAAACAGAAATTTAACTTCAAATTATTCAAGGAACAAAGAAACAAAACTAATTTAACTTTTACGAACAGAATCAAAAGGAATAAAGAAGTAAAAAACATTACGTGTCTAGAAATAAATCAGCTAAACCACTTCGTCTTATATGTTCACTTTTCATGGCAACATCTGTGAAAATAATTTGGTCTGGTTGCACCCCCTGTGCAACAGCATCTGAATAAAACCAGCAGTCATTAGTAAGGGCCCCCAACAGATGACATTCAACAGAACACACCAGATGTACTTCATAGAGATAGGGACAAATGAGATGAAAGAGCAATAAGGGGTGTGCTAAATTTGTGTAGCAGGATATAAATCACACAAGAGCAGCAGTATGCAAGAAGCATGCGAAAATAGATTTCAAGTGCCACATACATGTGCGAAATTTCATTTCGCCTGTAGCTGGGAACCTGAGAAGCCAAAGTGCACTGTTGGGTACACGTTTTAGGATATTGCACCTAGAGGAAGGGGGGGAAAAAAAGATTAGTTAGACACCAAACTGCAAAAAACTACACACTGAGACATGAACTAAAAGGTTTATCCTGGTATTACCAAGTGTTTACGATTTCAGGATCCATTTTATACAACTGATTGAAGCATGCAAATATAATTTTATTTTCAGGCAGACCATAATCTGATCGTTTGTGCGGGCAGTTTGAATCCAGCACATCCTGACTTTTCTGAGCAGAAAACAATCAATGAAATAAAGAGACTCAGGTTCCTTGCATCACTGCACAGGTAAAACATACTACAAAGCAAAGAACATAATAGAAAGTTTGCTATATTGTAATCTCAGAGAGACTGACCTGCTTAGAGTCATTTACAAAGTAGCAATGAGGAAGATGGACAAGCTTTTCAGAATAAATATGCGAGAAACATAGAGGAGAAACAAACTGAAAGCAAAGAGACAGCAAATCAGACATGTAACATAGAAAAGACTAAGTAAATTATCTAATATTGAGATTGTGGACCATTTCCCACCTCATCAGTGACCAAGTAATCTATGTAAGTTGCCCCTGTGGTCCCAGGTAACCCCATGTATGAAACTTGAATAGGTGCAGGCTGCATAGCAAATATTTCATTTCTGGCTCCCTGCATAGTGACAACCATCATGGTATTTTAAAACCGGAATTTCAAACTTAAAGATGACTTTTAGTTTTTCCTATGAGGGAAAAAGGGTATAATTTGATCATCATACAAGCAGGATTGCAAAATGACATAAGCAGAAACATCTACTTGAGACCAGGCATGAATGTGGAATTTCCCATATATATAGACTATTGTGACCTATCTTGATTGATATTTCCATAAAGCCTCAAATAAGGATAAATAAATAAATAATAAGAGAAAATAATAAGATGCAAGGAGCAAAAAGGCAATTTTATTTTAATTTAGATTTATTTAACTTTCGAGGTCAAATTGTATTTTTACTATTGGTCCATTGAAATTTATTTTAAAACTTATTAGCTAATTAGGCTATTAGTGTTTTATTTTAATTTCGTAGCTTTATTTTTGTAATTCAAGTAACTTAATGTTAGGATTGGGTCTTCGTAGTCTATACAAGTGCATAATTGTAATCCAATGGGGACAGCTTATGATTGATGAAAAAAAACACCTATGATTGCTATGATCACTTAGTGCTAATTCCAAGTTACCTATGAGATGATTCATAGGTTTTCTATCCCCACTTGATGCTGATTCCAATGGGATAGGTTATGATTGATGAATAAGAAAACTTTGCTTGCTTGGTGCTGATTTCAGTTTACCTAAGCACTAATTCCTAGGTCTATTTCACTTTTCCATCTGTTTCCCGCAAAATCCGTTGGAACTTTTTTTGTCTTGGTTGCTACAATAACCAGCCATAAAGGTTAACCACATGTTTTTTTTTGGCTACATCTGGAGGGGGAAAAAATATTGAATGCTTCAGAAGATAATTTAAAAATATACCTTGGTATAACCATTAAGGTTGACAAGGACATGAATCTTATCCTTGTTTATCATCTTGGATCATATCCGAAGTCATGGCTGAGACATCGACAAAGTGCTCAGCTTCAGATTGAGTACGCTGTCTCCATTCAGTACCATCATTTGGACTCAAGGCGTAACAAAACACCTATGAAGGACTTGTTAGTTGCTGCAAGGTATGGAAAAAAAAGAAAACCCAGACAGCCTTACATAATGAGAAGTAAAAAAATATACAAACCTCAACATTTTTTCTGTTGTGCATGCCAAATACAGATCCCATTAGGTGTGACAGAGGATGACCACCAAAGTCACTGCTCACATATCTGGAAGCTACATTTGGTAACTCTTTAAATTAAGCTAGCCTATAAAATATTAAAATCTAAGGGCTATTAGATTACTTTTAGGACAGCTTTTGGGATGGATTCATTGCGAGGCTGTATTAATGTATTTATCAATTAGCTTTGTCTCTATTCTCTTCATTAAATTGCTACAGCCAGAAATATAACTTTGATGGACATTCTGGATGAAACTCTCTCATTATGCATGAAAATTCACTGCTTTATAATCGCCTTTTTTTCTTCTAATGGAACTTACAAAAGGTAAACATCTCTCTTTCCAATTCCTTTTCCAAAGTCAATGTTGAGCATTCCACTATAAGGCTTCAGTTTGATCGTTTCTCCTGATTGAATAGTTGACTATTGTAGTTAGGCATCATATGCAAAATGCTGAATCACTAGAGAGAAAAGGAATAATTCATTTTATAAACAGCTGCTGAAACGGACCTTTATTATATGCAACCACTTCCTCTCCAAGAAGTAAAAAGCTAGTAGCTAAAATAGTTGGACCTGCACCACCACTGCCTGCTGTGTAATATTAGAATTTGAGACAAGCATATTTGCATGTGAGCTGCCAAAACTTGCATGGGAAAAAAAGAAGTTAAAGATATTTAAGTTTCTTGGACATGTGATGTAATTGTAAAGCAAACAAGAATCGATGTATGCATTTCATGTTGTGCTTGAATTTCATCTATTTCTTCTAATTTTTTCTTTGGAACATGCATTAGTAAATGAAAAGGGGATGAGGATATTGAGTTGATCAATGAGAATACTAGGGTTGACAATCTAACATAAACACAGCCTAACTCAACTAAGCCTTAATCCCAACTCAACTGGGGTCAGCTAAGTGGATCCTTAGGGTTGGCCACATGTACATTTTCCACCATTTTTCCAACATATTAATGATTATGAACTACTACTTAGGGAAAAAAATCAGAAAAAGAAACAATTATCATGCTTCAAATCAAATAGTAGTGGGTAAAGTAGTGAGGAGTTATTACCGTAGCCTCTCTAGCTCACCCTTGCTTTCACTTCTTGAAGCACGAACTAGCTCTGCTGCCATCACTGTCGTAATAATGGTGGGAAGAGTTAGCGTTTGGCATGCAGGGCATATGAGAGGGTTTTCATCTTTCACACAATGCTTAATCTGGCCTAACATCTATGCTTATGTGTACTATTAGAATGTACTCTGTGCTATTGGATAGGTAGCCAAAAGTCCAAATGAAAGGGAAGGGTTCATGTAAGGTTGACAGTGACACAGTACTGCATTATGAACCCTTTGGTTCAATAACATGTTGCATTTCAAAATTCTGTTCTCTCCTATAGCCAATTATTAATCTTAACCCCCTGCTTGTAGTATCATTAGTTTCAATATATTTTGTTGCTTGACCACATAACATGTTGCATCATAAGATATGGCAATTCACATAATTTAACATTCATTTTGACAATTTCATCATATTAACATAATAAAAAGCATGATCCCACTTTATTTATCTAAAAACTTTACTCCTCCCTACTGCACCCCCCCCCCCCCCCCCCCCCCCCCCCCCACCAAAAAAAAGGCCTTGTCAGGTAAGTAAACCCCATTTTGACTCCTATTACAGTTGTCCTAAAGCCCTATTGATTCCAAAGCTTCCTCCAAAGTGCTGACAGAGTCTACCTTCACCGAAATCTCTGCATAGCCCAAATTTAAGAAACCATGTCACAGCTCTCACTTGGTGTGCCTGCCTTAGTCCAAGACTCTAGTGGGACTCAAACTAGTTTCTAATTGTACTAAATCATCTTCACCTCCCGTCAGAATGTATTTTCCATCCATGCTGTTTCAGTGGCAATTTGTTGTCAATGATACTATCTATTTTCTCAAAGAGAACAATTAAATTTAAACCAGAAAGAACTACATAATGTACCAATTTAGACAAAAAAAGGAAAAATCAAGGGCAATAAAAGAAACATTTAAACTAACAACAATAGGCGATGACTGGGAAACCACTAAAGTTACCGACCTCCAAGCACAACATAATAGAGCCCCGTAATAACGTTTGCCACCACCTACAAGCTGCTCCTTATAGTAGTCAAAAACTCGTAGATAACCTGCATTCAGCATTTAAATAAAGCTCGTTTATGTCACTGCTAGCACAAAATAAACAAACTGAACCACAATACAGTGCAGTTGGGATGGGAACAAATTATACCATCTCTTCCCACAGTTGCAAGGTAGGCCCCATCAGTTGAGAAAGCAATGCTATTAATTGAACCTTGGCATATATGCCATTTGGCAAGTGGGTTACTCTGCATAAATATTGGAAGAGGTCAACAAAGAAATGTTAAGTGAAGAAAGAAAAAAAATTATTCAACACATCAGATGTATCCCTTATATATGTCAAGTAATATTCAGCCTAGTGACAAGTAAAAAGGTGAAGTGAGTACTCAGCTAAGTCACTTAAAGGATGCTACCAATATACCTGCACAAAAGCCTTCACAAACCTGAAAAAACTGACCTTGCTCAACTAACACTATAACAACTTAAGAAAGACTCAAACCTTGGAAGTATGTTCGAGAACCAGGCATAGTTCAACATGCATGATGTAATATTAAGCACTTTGGCATTTCCTGGTTATTGAGCCATAATACTGTGGTCTAGGTTGAACCTAGTACCTACTGCTGCCCACCTAAAACATGAATGCAAAGGCACCAACACAAAATACAGAAAATCTCTCAAGCAAATAATATTATTCTCATAACATTCAATGGAAGGTAGACACACAAACACACCACTTATTTAATGTGTTTTAGTCATACAATGTTGTTATTCTTATGATACTGACCATAAACAATCACCTACTGCAAAGTCAAACACTACCAAGATATAAGCTTTTACAATCTAGACAGAGAGTTGAAAATAAATTAGGAGGAGGTGACAGACTTCCACTCCTTGTGCTAATTTTGGAACAAAGGCAACTTCACAGATCCTAATGTAGAGCAATTAAATCACCAATTTTGTGCCCAAAGTCCAAGTACCAGTTGGAATTTATATCATAGCAAACGGATGCATGCATGGGCCAATTGTACCAATTAGACAACGGGAATATTACATTGAATGGAAACCATTTGTCAAGGCACAAAATGGTGTCCTATGATGAAACATTAGTTGAAGCTATCAACTTAAATATCAATATACAGATGGAAAATTTGAATAAACAAAAGACATGACTAAAACAACCAGAGAGAGTGAAGATCGAATTAACATGTGAAGTCCCCCAATCAATGCCAATGTGAGACTAGGAGTCTACCATTGGAAATGATCCAAGCACAATGTCTTTGACGTATTGAAATCTGAATGATGGAACTAAAGTAACATCAGGACTCCTACAACTATTCAATTACAATGCAGGTGTCTGTCCACTATTAGCAAATTGAAATCTAATAACCAGGGCAAGAAAAATGTTGCATTGTCATGCCTTATTCAAAATTTAACACAATTTGCAAAGCTAAATTCTAAAAAGAAAAAAACTACATGCCACATATTGCCTAACAATTAATTAGTTATGGAATCTCACAATTCACCTCTACAAACACCATTTTTTTTTATTGGTAAATTACACATGCATCATATGCATCTGGTGGAATAGTACACCCAACTATTACAAGGGGAGGAGGTGTCATTTGAGCTAGAGCTCATTGTCTAAAAAAAAAAAAAAACAATTTAAACAAAGAAACAAATAATAGAAAGGAAAGATCCATATATGAAGAACAACCAAAACAACTTGATAAATAGCAATCAATTCCAGCACCTTACTTGCATGCGCAGTAGAAAACTGCATTGGATCTTTGACAAAAGGGAATGAAGAATCATTTGCGCCATCTTTGCCCTAGGAAAAAAGAAAAGGAAAAGAAAAGGGTAAAAACATGCTCAAATCAAAACATACAACATGGAGAAATATAAGAGTTCAAGGCTTGCCTTTTCATACACATACAAGTTCCCATCGGCATGAGCAACAACAAAACTACCTTTACGCACCCGTGCCCTCTCAATCTCTCAATTTCCAATTCCAGTGCTTGTTTTGCATCCAGTTGCTTTTGTAATTGAATTATTCTCTTATGGGGTTCCTCCTTTTGCCTCTGTGTAAGAAACCAATTGTAAGGTATAACTAATCTATCTTTATCCAAAATGACAAGGAAATATTTAGGTTATCCTTTACGCACTTAGAAACAACTCACAAACCTTTTGATCTTCAGCCAGTTTCAATACATTCACATCAGCCTTTTCTTGCTCCAATGAGGCCAATTGCAGAGAACTATTTCTTATAGCATTCTGAAAGAAGAACAAAAACAGCTCGGTCATCCTGCAAACATGAATGTATAATCATAAAAAGAACACTTCAACTGATGCTGCAACTAGTTGAATTATTTTTTTCATTTCATTATTTAGATAAGTAACAACTAGTTGAATAAAGTAGACAAACGTTTTGCTGAGAAAATAAAGGACAGTGTAATATAGTTGTGCAACTGAAAAATAACTTACATAATTTATTCTTGTCCATCGAAAATCATTCCCGTTTTCTTCTCCTTACTGGTTGCTTGACTGGTCTCACCTTGCCTGAAAAGAACACAAGCAAATATTAATATGCAAATCATTTATCTATTATATGTAATCGGTATTGAATCGAAGTATCGTACCATGTCCAGTCCCACAATCAGGAGGATGTGTCCGTGTCCGTTGCGGCCTTCGCGGCCGATCCTGAATGTGTGAAGCCTCTGGTGGGGCGGCGGGTATCTGTGTCTGGATGAACTCGGTATGCACAAACTCAGGGGGGGCAGCACCAGGGGTGGGTTGCCTAGGAGTGGGCATGAATCTCATCTCATCTCTACCATGTACATCTGCAGGGGCAGTGCCGGTAGTCACTGGGGGAGACATACGGGCGGTGGGCAATGGAGATGTAGTAGGGGATGTGGGTGGGCAGGTATCATCGCTCCTCATGGATGGGAACCGAGATGTGTCCCCATGGGCAAATGTATGGGATGGACCCGCATCATCGTGCGCCATGGAGCCCATGTCATAACCAATGTCCAAACACATGTCATCTGCTGTCTGAGCAGCTTCCTCCATTGTGTGGTCATGCACGGGTGTGTGACGCCGACCAGATGTGGGCGCGGGTGTCTGACGCCGACCAGATGTGGACGCGGGTGTCTGACGCCGACCAGATGTGGGTGCGGGTGTCTGACGCCGACCAGATGTGGGCGCGGGTGTCTGAAGCCGACTAGAGGTGGGACGCTGACTAGATTGACGGCCTCCTTGCCGTTGACGTCTACCTGCTTGCCGACCACGCCCTACAGCCGGTTCACTTGTGTTGCCCGTAGTGCGTGCATCGTCCAATGTCAACCGACCGAGCTCTTCAACAGCTCGCAAGGCATTAATACAATCATTGTAGATCTCAGACCCTGGTTCGCACTTCTCCATAATCCTCAACTGTGATTCAACCTGTCACAAGTATACAAGAATAGTGTTAGTAGGTTGAACTAAACTATGTGAAGCAAGGTACGTTTATAACAGAACAGTGTTTGTAAGCTTACCAAAGTGTCCCAGTATGAGGTCTCTCTCGTGATATGGCGAACAGTGCGAGGACGAAACCACACCATATAATCGTCATTGTAGCTCATCTCCCCATGAAAGGGCGGTGCATCGGCAATTGTGGCATGCGCCGCCCATTTATCAATATGTGTTCTATGTTCAGCAACCCAGTCTTTTTCATGCTTGCCCTGAAGTGTTATCTTGTGAAGGTCAATTGAAGTATCGACATTGATCGGTATGTCTTGCTTCATCCCAAACTGTCGGAGAACACGTTCTGGGTGATGGCCTTCGACCACCCAAAAATGCATCAGCGGCACGATAGACCTCCATATGCGTTGGCCTGCCGTACAATATGCAGGCAGGGAACCCAAATAATTTCTGTACGGCTCCCAAACAATCTGCAATGATCCAACAGATGCAAACAACCATATTAACAATATAATTAGAAAAAATGTGTAACGGATGTGAACAATACATAGCAACAATGTTTAACTCTGATATAAAAAATGTTTATTCATTGCCACTTGTAAGTACGACAACTACATGCCAAAGCGATTCCTACTTGTAACGCACGATACCTGATTTGGCCGTAGCAAAGCGAGCGACATACGATAGGCGCGTAGGACGTGCATTGGATGTTCAGTTGTTATCTTAGCCCCTTTCCATCTACCAAACAACACAAACATAACATGCATATTAGGTACTTACATAATTCCCATGCGACAAAAGATAATACAAAAATTTAAAATGGTAACTATCTAAGATCCTACATACCTGATAGCAAGTGGACCTGGGGGCAGTGCCTGGTGTGGATGCCTCATCACAGGAGATATGTGTGGAAACCTCTCCCATGCCCACAACTGCACCAATAGCATGGCACCGCCAGTCTGCTTGGCTCCCTTCTCTGATGCATTACAAAGGTGTCTATATAACCAACTTAGCGCTGCACTACCCCAACTATATCTCTTTCCATTGCTAATTGGATTGAAAAATTGCAAATACTTAATCGAGTGCCGTTCGCCAGACTTGTCCATAAACAATATACCACCCAACATCTCCAGTATGTAAAACCGAGCATACTGCTGCACAAGCTCCTCACTGGCATCAGCCGGGAGAGGGTCCCTAAACAGATCCTCAAGCCATTTGGCTTTTATCCTTGGCCCTTCCATTACTCCACCGTTCTTAACGACTGTAACTCCACGAACACCTCTCGGCGGCCTATGCCCTAACATGTTGGCACATAGGTCACCCCAATCATCCATATGGGTAAATCCCACCACCGGCAACCCATCTACAGGAACCCCCATTATAACCTCTATGTCTTGCAGCGTGATAGTCATCTCACCGAGGGGCAAGTGAAATGAGTGTGTCTCCGGCCGCCATCTTTCCACCAAAGCCGTGATCAAGCTATGGTCAATGTCTATATTTGGGACCCGAAGTAGTCCATCTAATCCTGCATCCGTGATATGAGCGGCGATACGTGGGTCTAACCCACCTTCAAGCAGACCTTCAAGCAAACCTTTTTCTCGATGACGGCAAGTCAATAAACCTGACACTTCCTGCAAACAGAGCAACTTAGTATTAATAATAGCATTCACTAAGCACAGAACAATTACGCTTCAAACTTAAATGCCAAAAATCTTTCTACTACGTATATTGACAACAATTTTGGACAAGTGCATACCTCGCCTGCCAAACGAGCATCCCAAAGCAAACTTGAACGATGCATATCCTGCCTCGTCAAGACATCATCTATAGAGGGTCCCGCTCTATGTGGGTCCATATCTGGCATAAATTAAAGGTGATTAATGATTAATGGCCCATTAGGTCAAATACAAAGCATATTTTGTTTGAAAATACAAAGACTAGCTCCACTAATTTTATATAAAGTAGCAATTACCAACCACATGGGTTGCCCAACAAAATTACTCTCAATTTTTTTTTTAAAGGCTAAGAATGAAATTGGCTTTGTCAACAACTGCTTATTCTTAGGATACAAGCTAAATACACATCCAATAAACTCAAATTATCTTCTTTATCATTTCAAGTATTAATGGGAGTTGGTATTTCCTGTTCATGAAGAGGCCGGTTGTGTTTATTTACTTTGTGTTGGTTTGACTTCACTGTTTTACATTTTTTTTTTGGCCTTAACTTGGGTCCTACACCAATAGTTACAGTATCACTTTTCAATTATGTTATATATCTCATGCTTTATAGTTTTGATGTTATAGTTGGCTGGTTTTGAGAGATTCAATCTGGTATGGCAACTGGGTGCTTATGATTTTTGACTTTATGAGGTCGAATTGCTCATTTCTTGCTATGACTTTCACAGTAACATATTCATGATGGATGCCTTATAAAAGTTAGATTTTGATCCTTGAAATTTGGGATAAGTTCGATTTTGGTCCTTTAATTTAAAAAACTCGGATTTGATCCTTGAAATTTCAAAAAGGAAAAAATTCCATCTCTCTATGTCTATGAAATTGGTTCGATTTTGGTCCCTTAAAAATGAGGTTGGTTCGAATTTGGTCCCTTACAAATATGGTAATTCAATTAATTCTCTTAAAAATGGGATGCCTTTGCATACCATTAGTTACGGAAACAAAAAATTAGATGAAGGGAGATGAAGGGAGCAAATTGTTCTATTTCTAAAATTTCACATAGCAAATCTGAAGTTTTTAAGTTTAAAGGACCAAAATCAAACCTACACCAAATTTTGGGAGGAAAAGTATAATTTATTTCCCCCCTCTTAAAAGCAAGTACCAGTAGTTTCTTAAATACCAAGGGCCAGTGGTCTAGATTGGGCCTTCTCAGAAAAAAAAAAGATGCTTGAAAGGTTGAAGTTTCTGATATCTATGTCTTTAGATGTGTCATGTTGCCATCCAAGTTGTGAATCCACATGGTTTGTTGCGTAGTGATAAATACATGACTCACCATAAATGTCTTTTAGGTATTTATTCATTGCGCAGTGAAAAAGAAATTATGCTAACACAGAGAACTAAAAGAAGAGGGAAAACAAATTAGAGGAAATTACAAAAATGGCTTAGAGTATAAACAAATGAACAAATCAGTGAAAATACAATGAAACAAAACGCACAAACAAACTAACAAAACCCCAACAAAACCCACAATAAATCAAATGACACCCAAGCAAACCCACAGAAAAAAAAAATTCAAAGAAATAGACACCCAAGCAAACCCACAGAAACCCACATCCCGGAGCCTATATGCATTAAGATTGAGTAGAAATAGAGAAATAGAGAGGTCAACGAAGAAGAGAAAAGTTAAGAGTGATGTACCTGTGTTGCCGTGAGAAATAGTGAAAGAGAGCTTGTGGTGCCGAAGACGACGGCGAGACCGAGACCGAGACCGAGAGCGCGAGAGCGAGAGCGAGAGCGAGACTGAGAGGGAGATTGACAGTGTGTGAGAGATTGAGAGGGAGATAGCGAGATCCGTGAGAAATAGTGAAAGAGAGCTTGTGGTGCCGAAGACGACGGCGAGACCGAGAGCGCGAGAGCGAGAGCGAGACTGAGAGGGAGATTGACAGTGTGTGAGAGATTGAGAGGGAGATAGCGAGATTGAGAGGGAGATTTGAGATTTAGAAAGTGTTAAGTCTGATAGGAGGGCGTAAGTGTTGAGTCTGTGGGTAAGTGTTAGTCTGATACCTTTTGTTTAAGAGTGTGGGGAGAACAGTACTCGAGCTCCATAAGCTCGAGTACTATGCGAGATTTTTTAACCAAACTGCCATGTCAGCGTGCCACGGTGGAAGGACAAAAACACAGTACTCGAGTTCACCAAACTTGAGTACTCGAAAAGATGGTACATTCCCAATTATTTCCGAAACAGTGTTTTTGGCCCAAATATTTCAAAATTTCATGGTAATGGGCCATTTTGGCCCGGAAAGCATAGCAATAACAAAGACGCCTTTATTTGGAAAATTCTTGCATATAAACAAATGGCCAAATGCAAGAGGTAAAAAAAACTCTAATTTGGTAATTTTTATATGATTTTTGTGGTTTGATTTTGATTTAACTTTTCATGAGTGCTAAATGCAAGAGGTAAAAAAAACTTAATGAAAGAGGTAAAAAAATGCTAAAGAAAAATTAGAGCGCCACTTGGCAAGGCCTCATATACTTCCGTATAAGGTCTCTGCTTTTATATATATACTAGTCGCTAACCCGTGCGATGCACGGAATATATTTCACTTTACTTAAAATAAAATTTAAAATGAAAAAACATCATAACTTATCAAAATTAACATAAAATATACAATATTCATCGCAAAATGTTATTTGAGAATAAAATTACCATCAAAATGATATAAAGAAAAATTTCATGTCCAAACAACTCATCAAGGTGGAATCTGGTTATTACTAAGATCCTATATGCAATTTACCAGAAAGATATCATGTTAGTTTTGATCTTCATTCTCTTTTTGCATATTAATTACTACTTTTAACTTCTATGTAAAATTTTGCTTTAACACAATTGTTATCTTGAGATAAATCTATAGTTATCTCATCTTTACTACTGGTACTCATCCCATGTCTATCGCCATTGTAACCATAAAACATAAAATCATACCTATTGAAGAAGAAATTCAAAGTAGTTCATCTAGCATTACACCAACAACATTCAAGGCAAAATCCTTCCTATGAAGGGGGAAAAAAATCAATCCATGAAAACAAAGATTCATAAACTGAAGAAGCTCAAGATAATTTTAGAACTTGTCAAGATATATAACCACAAACCAAAAATTTTAAGAACCAAAAGGGGATTATCATAAGAAATAAATGTGCCTTAGTTTGTATATGAATTTAATTTGTGGAAAATTTATAGCCACATACCAAAAGATTTAAGAACCAAAGGGGGATTATCATAAGAAATAATTGTGCTTCAGAATTTGTATAAATTTATTGGAAATTCAACGGTGATTTATGAATAGCACACTTGATTATCAAAAGCAAATTCCTAACTTCAAATTAAAGGGTTGCATGTTCTCTAACTCAAATTTCTATATCACAACTGCAAATAATAATTATATAAAACTGATACAAACCATGCACAAACAATCAATAGGCTTTGTTGCTGGTCTTAAGCACTAAGATTTGAATCGCATTGTAATCATAACTGCATAATACATAATTAAATGTCAAGGCTTTCTAGGGCTTCACATATACTTCTTTAGGATCCTCTACAACACTTGTAGCAATGCAAAAGTTAAAAATAAAAAATAAAAATAAAAAGTAGTAGAGATTGCAAACAGAGAAGAGAGAGTACCAAGTTTTTGTTGGGTTTTATGCTTCCACACCTTGGGCTAGAAGACATAGGTTGCAACTTTGATTTTTCTCCAAAAAATAGAGATGCTTTATCTGCCATATACAATATAAAATAATTATTAGAATTTCAACTCAAAAACCAAACCTATAAAAACACTATCAAAATATAGAGATTAACCCAAATACTTATAAGAAAATCAATTCTAAACATAATAAAACAATAAGATAGAATAAAAATTTCAGGCACATATGAAAGCAAATAAAAAAAGACAAAACCTACGCTTTGAGTTTAGGGTTTTGAGATGGTAATTGCTAGGGTTTTAAGGAGAGAAGAGATTTTGGTATTTTTATGCAAAAAACGTTATTTTAGGTCTAGGTGATTTATTTTCTTGTTTTTAAGCTCTTTTAATGTTTTTTTAGGTCAAATTTGGTTCCTATAATGGTTAGGTATTAATTAGGGCTTATTTTAGAATATATTTTCTTGTCCATCAAGTTTTATGGAGCCCGTAAATAGGCCTCCAAGTTTGTATACGTTTTTCAATATTATTGTTATAAGATATAAAACCTAAAATAAAAAGAATCAAAAATAAAAAGAAAAAGAAAATAGTGATGATGTGGAAAATTATGAGAGCTTCAAAAGCTTTGGTTTTATATATATATATATATAGACTAGTAAGTTACCCGTGCGATGCACGGATAATACTTTAATATTTTATGTAAATTTGTTTTTGGAAAATATTATACATATATTATAACATATTTATTATAAAACTTTGTTAGTAATGGGTTCATCATAAAAAGTAACAATTATAAATTGCATACATATATCTATTATGATTATTTTGATCAAGTAATGAGTGTTGAGGGTCATTTTTGTAAAACAGGCCCAACTCAACAAAGCAGGCGGCAAATAGGAGTGGCAAGCATATAATAAAACTATTAAGCCCAAGTGGCAGGAGTAATGGATCACAAGCCCATAACATAAACAAATGGGTCTTGAGGAAGCAAATGGGCCCAAATGGCCCCAAAAGAGAGAAATGGCACCCATGGGCAGTGTATGGTATGAAAAAGTGAGAATGAGCCACGACAGGCCTAAGGCAATGTAAACAAAGAAAGTAGGGGTTGATGGCAAGCCCATGAACCCTAAGGATGAGAATGAGGAGGTTGGATCGAGAAAGCCCAATCAAGTTAGTAAAAGCCCATGGGAATGCAGAGTTAGTAAATAGGCCAAGGAAGCCCAAAGGAAGTAAATGGGCCGCAGGCCCAAGGGAAAAAGAAAAGTACACTAGAGCCCATAAGTAAGAACACTAGTGCCTATGTTAGGTCACTGGGGGAAGGAATGAAACAGCAGGCTTGAAAAGAGCCCTAGCAGAAGCAAATCGCCACGGCAGGAAATGCCAAGTAATGAGGCAGGACATGAGGGCAACTAAGAAATGGGCCAAGAGAAATGTAAAATCAAGTATTAAAAGAAGCTCAACCCCAAAGAGAAACAGTGAAATATACAGAATGGCCCACGTAAAAGGACAAAGAAGCACGGCAGACGGTGCAAACAAAGCTCCAGATCGCGACAAACACATGAGCCGCAGACAGATTTTGAATGTACATAACAGGAAAGCACACGTAAGGCCTAGGCACCACCAGCCTGTACCCAGCCAATATGGGACGTGGTGGGGCCATGGGTCAAAAGTAAGAGGTAAAGGGGGGTGTGGTTTGGTGGTGGGGAGAGGGGAAAAGATCTATTTTGTGATTCCTGTCCAAGCTCTTTTGAGAGGTACGTCTTGCTAGGATGACAGACTGCCCAAAAGAGGTGAGGTTGGGGGGAAACCTTGGGTGCATGCCATGGGGAGAGAGAGAGAGAGCATTTACGCCATGGCAGGAGAAAGTTCCACAGCGGACTAAGAAACAACTCAAACTTGCCTTTGTCTGGCGAGGATAAGTGGTACACAGACGAGCTCCTGGGTGGTCGGCAAGTACGCCCAGACCAGACAAAGGCAGTTAAAGGGTAAAGTGGTAAAATCCGGTCACGGTAGGCCCTATAAAAGGACCCTTGTCGTGCCCTATAAAAGGAATCAAAAAACAGAGGAACGGAAAAGTAAAAGGAAAAACAAAAAGAAAAAGAAAAGAAAGAAGAAAAGATAAGAGAAAAACAGGAAACGGAGAGAAAGAGTGTAATGGGCATGCACCAGTAGATTGGTTTCCTTCTCTCCCCCTCAAAATCCCACTCTCTGGGAGACGATTAAGTAATAGGAATTCCTTTAGGCACTTATCACTTAGGTCCGATTCCCTCAAAGTTATTAATCCCCACGGCAGGATATTTTCCTGGGAGATTAGTTTCATTGAGAGGAAGCGTTCTCTCTTTGATTCTTTGCCACTATGGACTCAAACTTGACTTGACATTTATTTTTGATTAACTTCTATTATCGCTCAATCAATTACTCCTTTTTGTAAAAGCCGTTATTATCATTACCATTGTTATTACTGTGATTGCCATAGAAATAGAGATAATTCGGTCTTTTTTCCATTAAGAAAAGGCCACTGTACTCTGTTTTCTTTGTTGTTATTATATTTGCCTGCCGTAAACTTTTTGTAACAGCTCTGCTTGCTGTGAGAATGTTCCTGGCAGACAAGGCTTAGTTTGTGCATAAGCCGGCTCAAAGTGAGTTACAGTTGGGCTAGTCTCAACTCTCCTACTTAGAAATACTCGGGCCCATCACCACAGGAGGCAGCCCAGCCCAACCCAAAACACAAAAAAAAGGCCCTTACAATGAGCAATAATTAAAATAACTTTGGATTAATATTGTATAATAAAATTTGATAAAAGCATATTAATTCATTTTATATTATTGATTTTTATTATGTGATGTAATAAAAAGCTTCATTATGAAATCTTTTTTTTTTTTTTTTTTTTTTTTTTTTGTTTCTACAATGCTTTGTTATTGTGGTATGGTGATACTTGTTATCATCATCAATTTCTCCATCTTCAACATTTGAAGTTTAGTTTGTCCATATCTGTTCAATTTTTGAGCTTTCATCTCTTTTTCCTTTTGTTGAATTATTTGTGTTAATCACTAATGAATTGACACCAGGAGATTCTTGACTGGATCTTACAAAGTTTGGAGTTTGTCGCTAAGATTTTTCTTAGGTATTTGCATTTATATTAAATTTCAATAATGTGACAGTATTTTGTAAATGTTTTTATTTTTTATTTTTGTTAATTTTGGAATAGTGCAGCAAAAAGAATTATTATAGCATATTGGATTGTGTATATTTTTTTTTTCTTCCATACCTTTTTGTCATTTGAATATATATATATATATATATATAGTAGTTATAGTGAGATAAATATATTATATATATTTGGAGAGTATGCAATTAATGTGAGTGCCTCCAACTTTGGGATAGAAAGATTTGTTTTTGTTTCACATTTTGCACGCCAAAATGATCCTGCTTGTAGTTTGACATTCCTTTCACAAAGTATGCACAAAATGTAATACCAACCCATTGTTGTATCAATGTTACTTATTGTTACAATACCCTAGCAGTTCACATCTTGCAATGAACTTTGAAATTAATATGTATTATTTTTTTAATATAAATAATATGTTGTATTATTAATTTTCTATGTAAATGATGAGTATAATTTGAAATGATTAACAAACCTGTTTCGTAAGATCTCATTCAATGCATTTTATCTTTAATATTGTCTTCATATTATTTAAAGATAAATCCTCTTATGAAAATTGTTTTGCATGTATTTTTGGTATTTCTTGTATAGGATCATGTTTTTTACCATTCCTATAATTGAATTTTTTTTTTTTAAGAAAATATTAAGTTAATGGCATTTTGTGAGATTGTATATGCTATTTATTAGACTTTTTGTTATTATAAATTTTAGAAATATGCACTTGTCAATTATTTCAACAACCTCAGGGATCTCAAGATTTATATATATTTTTGTTGCACTGGTCGATGACAGAGAATTTGTTTGCATAAATTGCATAGAACATTATTAATAGACAAAAGCATATTGAATTGAAATTGGGGAAAAATGGAGACATGATTTCATGAGAATGAGATTTTCTAAAAATATTATCTATATGTGGGTGGGGGTGGGGGGGAGGGGGGGGGCGAAGAAGAGAGTTTGTAAGAGGGTAAGAGTTTTTGCTTTGATTTACACGTGGGAAGGGTCAAACTTTGGTCATAATATGTAAAGTAATAACTGGGCTTGAGTTTTTCATAATGTTTAGTCTACTTAAAAGGTAGTCCATTTTGTAGTAAATCACTTTTGGTCTAATTGTCAAGAACAACTCATATTTGATATAACAGTAAAAAGAAGTTGCTATGATCTATTGGATAACAGTAAAAAATACTTAATAAAAAGAGGTAAAAAAATGCTAAATTTATATAATAGTAAAAATAAGTTACTATGATCTATTGGGTAATAGTAAAAAAAAACTTAATGAAAAGAGGTAAAAAAGGCTAAATGCAACATTAGAGTGCCACGTGGCAACACCTCATGCACTCTCACATGAGATCTCTACTTTTATATATACTAGCGTTTAACCCGCGCAATGCGCGGGGTCATTTGAAATCTCATAAGTAGAAGAGAAATTCGGCTAATAAAATCAATTTTTAATGAAAAAATTTGTTGCAAAGTGTGTAAGAAATTATTACTATGCATTCTAAAGATTCTCAATCATCACAACCTATACTTTAGTGGACCCATACTTTGGTGGTATTTACGAAGGATCCTAACAGATTACATTGAAATAAAACAAACATTCCTTTTCAGTATACAACTAACCCAACCAAAAAGCTTAAATCAAAACCAACCCAACCAAAATACTAAAAACTAACTCATATTTCTTAGTTCATAATCCAAAAAAAAAAAATTATCATTCAATTTCAACTATAGAAAATCCTGCTTGTGGAGGTAATAGACTCCTTTGAGATCTTAAAATGGTAGATTTTGATCGAATTAGTGCAGGTGAAACAGAGTGGACACCATCAACTGGTGTTAAAGATCCGAATGGATGCATTTTGCCAACAACAAAGCTATACCTATTCACCAAAATGACTCTATCCAATAATCTAATAAGCTTATGCAGATAGCCAAACACACATAAATTAAAATAATGGTCAGCCTAGCAGGTAAATCTACTTTGTACTCAAACGTCAACACATCATACTTCTCACTTTTCAGCAACAGAACAAAAGGGGAAAATGTATTTATTTTAATCATTTGATCATGCTGTTAAAAATGACAGCAAATAATAAAAATGTACAATAGAAATACAACTTCACATTTTGAACTTTGGTGGTATTTACGGAGAAGCCTGACAAATTACATTGAAATAAAACAGACATGCCTTTTCACTATACAACTAACCCAACCAAAAAGCTTAAATCAAAACTAACTCATATTTCTTAGTTCATAACCAAATCAAAGGAGAAAAAAAAAAAAAAAACTGTAACATCCAATTTCAACTGAAGAAAATGCTGCTTGTGGAGGTAATAGACTCCCTTGAGATCCTAAAATGGCAGATTTTAATCAAATCAATGCAGGTGAAACAGACTGGGCATCATCAACTGGTGTTGAAGACTCAGATGGATGCATTTTGCCAGCAGCAAAACTGTACCTATTCACCAAAATGACTCAATACAGATTCAGAACAAAAGGGGAAAATGTATTTATTTTAATCATTTGATCATGTTGTTAAAGATGACAGCAAATCAAGTGTCAAAGAGAAAATATAATAAAATAGAGACCAAGCTGGATAGATATTCTGTAAAACTCCAAAGCTACTATCTTTCAAGTTGAAAACATGAGTTTCATTTAGATCATTGAAGAAAATGTAATTCCTTTTATACCAGTAAACTCTTCAGCCAAAATCGATAAACAACAATAAACTCTCCAAACGCCTGAAATGCCAGCTGCGCAAAACGAAGGGACACTAAGTATAGTACCATGTAATTGTATCTTCTTCAAAAAAATCATGCACAAATAGTGATTCAAAGGAAATTAATGACCAAAGCCTTAATCATATTTTAGCAGCAAATTTGGATATAAAATTTAAAACTTTTACAATAATGTGTGCCATTATCTAAAATTCAGTGTTTCTTCCAATGACAGGTGCTATGCATTAAAAAAATATAGACAATTCGAAGATCCTCTAGAAGTTGAGCTAGTGGCTGTGCGTTGCTGGAATTTTGCTCATGAAGAACAAAAAAATGCTTATATTTTAGAAGGTGATTCAGCTACATATCCATATGGATATTGATCAACATGGTTAGAAACATCATTGAGGAGGTAAGACCATTACTGAACAACTTTGAGCACTTTGAAGTTTTTGTTGTAAAAAGAGAAGTTAACATGGAAAATCATACGGTGGCTAGAAATGCCCAATTTGTGACGAATTTGATAGTGTGGATGGATGAAGCTTTGTCCAACAACAATTTATCCTTGATGCAATTGCAATCAAATATGTGTTTCCTTCAAGAAAAAAAAAAGGAAAGATAAGTTATTAATTATTTGTGAAGCATTTGGAATGCCATTTTAGAGTATCAACAATTATGAGGGAAGTAAATGGAGAATTATTAGTTAAACTTTCTGCTACTTCTATTTTTTGATTGTTGATGGAGTTGGCAGCCTTTGGTTTTCCTACAACAATTTTTTTTTTTTGTTTCTTACAATGTTTGACATTTAAGGAAAACGATTCATCAAAATATGCAAAACATATCCATATTACATAATTTAAGCTTAACTTCCTTATGCAACTGAAGATTAATCAAATAAATATGTGGACACATTTATACTAAATTATATTCATAATAAGCTAAAAACCATTAAAAGTGCAACTATATTTTTTCCCCAAACCAATACATGCCATGATAATCAACATGAAAATTCTCTTAAAGAATGAAAAATGCACAATAAGTTCCTTTAGTTATATATTTAAATTTAGTCATGTGAGTTTAAGTATAAAGAGCACTACAATATTTAGACGTACAGAACCCAAGAGATCCCCCTATACTAAGCCAGTCAAAAGCATTGAAGTAAGTATCTCAATTCTAGTATGTTTACTCTAAAAATTTATTAATGTAAAACTACTGTTGGTTTGTTTTCATTTATATTTTAAATGTTTCCTTAAAATCAAAGTAAATAAGTAGATCACTGACCTTTGTGAACAATGGCAACTCCAGCCCTACAAAGTATAAGGTGATGGTTATGGTCTGGAGGCATTTCTCTAGGAATATTTCAAACATGTTACCAAAAAAACAAAACAGAGAAAAAAATCCATGGATTGAAGAGATAGTAACTGGCATCATACAGCTATGGGCCATCCTTGGCCTTCTCTTTTGTAGGCGTCTATTTTATGAGTCAATAATGCTATCATCTTTTAATACCTCTGAGTCTATAGTGCAATCATCTTAATGGTATTAAAAGTGAGGATTTGTTTTGCAGGTATATATTTTCTGAACAACATAATTCTAAAGAATTAAAATGCAAGTCCATAAGACATTTTTTTCAGACACATATCATGCTATAAAACTCAGCCAACAATCAAGCAAACACTGTTAACTCAGTTAAGATAAATCTGTTGTATATTAATTAGCAGCCCAAGTATTAAAACAAACTAAATATCTTATCATTTGAATTATAAGTCTAGAGTACCCCAAAAAATAAATCCAAACATTCCAAGCAAAACCAAATCATTTCAAAGGCTGCAGAATGAAGAAGTAACTGAATTTAAAACCAGGAAAAAAAATTGAAGATTTTGGTAATCTAACAATTACAGCATATGTAAAATTCAAGGCGCAATCAATTAAGATAAACAATATTTTCCAAAAAAAAATTAAGAAAAACATTATACATAAACTATATCGGTTGTGAAATCAATGTATGCCACTATTTGAAGGCCAAAGAGGTATTATGTACTAAGTGTGATTCAATAACATATAATTAATAAACACCAGAAAACTAATCTTCATGCTGATCATGGCAGTATACACTAAAAAATGGCATAAAAAATTATTTTAAAATAAGATCAACATGAAAAGGTATTTAATAGAAGTAATAGAAGTCCAAAAACAAATAGGAAAAATTGCAAAGTGTCTCATATAAGAAAGGTGAAGAAGAAATAAAACCTGTGTTAGTGAAGATTGCTTTAAAGAGAGTGAAGAAGTATTCCGTCAACTCCAAATCTCCAACCAATCATGGTGAAATTACATCCTTTGATGGACATGCTTTTGATTCTCTCATCACCTTTTCTACTTTCTGCTCTATACACAGATGGAAAATCAATGACAGATAAACAGGGGAAAAAAAAAATCTAATAAAAGCATTATACATAGGGGGGAAAAAAGAACAGATCAAGCATGAAAAAAGAGTAAGAAAGCAAAAAATCTAGAGAACATTAATAAAACAAATCTAAAGGTCTAAAGCGTTCTTCACAATTGTCTTTGCCAATGATCATAATCATTGCCCGCTACCTTATCATTCCACAGTTTACACATTACAATGAAATTTTCAATGCCATACATATAAAGTCGATATATATTCCAATCCGGATGCCTACCAAAAGCCAAACACAAACAGAGAAATCAAGATATTGAATCAGAAATCTAACAAAAAAGAAAAAGGCACTAACCAATATTGATTCAATCTGCTCTCTACGATGATTGCAAAATTACCCCCAAAAAAATATCATCCAAATATCCAAACCAAAACCAAAGCTAAGAAAAAACAAATTATAACCAAAATACCTTTATCAAAACCATATTTAACCCAAATGCCTCAATCAAAACCCTATAATCAACACAATAAGAAATAGAGAAAGCAAAAAGGTAAAGGAAACACTAATGAAAGACATTTCAATTAAAAAAAAAAAAAACACACAGAATACATTAGAAAGCAAATAGGAAGCCAAAGGTTATATATGCAAAGGAAAAACATACAAAGAAAGAGCACCCAAAGAAAGAGCATTACCCCATCAATTAACTATGCAATTGAAGTAATAGTATTTGAATAGGAAAAGCAACTGTGGTAAACAATGAACTGGGAATTGCATAAACTACTGGCAGAAACAATATTTGATTAAGAGGAAAAAAAAACATTATGCTAACCCCCCTCAATCTTCTCATCCTTAACCGAATCCTCATTCGTTTTCTTGACTCCCGACTCCGCCTTCATCTCTTCATTCACATTCGGCTTGATGTGCATCTGTAGCCATAGCTTTTACGAATCAAGTTTGTACCCATATAAAATTATATATAAAATTATCTAAAACAAAATTATGCAGGAAAATTACTGCAGAAATTTGAAGAATCAATATTCTAGGGTTCTGCATTCTTGTTCATGCCATAAGAATCAATTTTCACAACAAAGCACCAAAAGGAGAAGAATGAACACAGAATTGATGTGTACCTTTCGCCGGAATAGCGCCGATCTCTAACTCCGTATCTCAAAACCTCTGTGACGTTTGATCGTATTTAGCTTTGACGGATTCCGACTGTGATGGTCTAAGTCCGGCGGTGGTCGGTCGTACAAATATCAACTGGTTCGCAGAGTCTGAAGAGAAGAGATCGCTAGGGTTTTAATCGCAAAACAGATCTACAATATTCCGTGAATTAACGGAAACAGGGGAAACTTATCCCAAAATCACAGAGAAGTTTCAAAACCGAATCAAAACAACAAAAAATCATGGAGAGAAAGAGAGGGAGAGAGCGAAGAACATACCTGTAAAACTCAAAAGGGATGACGATGGCCGGTCAAACGAATCTCCAGGGTGGCGCAAGTTTTTTTTTTTTTTTTTTTTTTTTTCCTCCTTGAAGAGTTTGATGTGAAGAGACCGATAAGTTTTTTTTTTCTCCTGCCTTTTTTTTTCTGTCGCAGCATCGCTGGGGTTTTTTTAAGAGAGAGAAAATGGTAATAAGAATCTGATGAGAAGATGCTAGGGTTTTTTTACTTGTGACGTTTTTTTTATATTTATTTTTTTTAATATATACACCATCACTGTTGTAGGGTTAAAATTTGATGGGCCGACACCAACTTTGCGTGCTACAAACCCAGCAAATTCCCAACAATAAATTTATAGAGAATGGGTTAAACAGCCGGGCTGGTTATGGATTTAGCAGCGGTTCATGCAAGCTAACAAAGACAAGATGGGATTCAGACTAACCCTTTATCAATGCTCTTTGATCCGAAGAGGTTTTAAACTTACAAACTCTTTTAATACAATTTCCCCCCCCCCCTCTCTGTGAGGCTTATTTCCTTTATATATACACCTTTCATCTCCTCTTCACCGCACACTTGTCCTTCATCTAAGCATCCACTTGAGTATCAGTCACATCAGAAATTTGCTTTAACCTGCAGTGAGTGGTAGTAGTTGAGGTTGCACTGTTCAGGTGTCTTCTCCACATAAATGCGGCCAGAAAAGTTGCTGCAGTGCATTAAATGCGGTGGTGGCAGCTTTGTCTGTGAGATATTTCATGATATCCTCGCACTCAGGCATGCCCAGAGCTAACCCCTTGCTGAGGAATCTTCTACTTGATCAAGTTTTCTGGAGATCCGACGTGTGGAACCTCTTCGAACCAGCCAGGTCGTCTTCGGACGCGGCACGTCCTATCTTGGTTACATTTTCACCAGGTTGGCAAAGTGTTGATCCCTTTACCCTCTTCGGGAAGGAAGTTATGTTCGAATTAGGCCCCAGGCCCAACATATGGTGCTGGGCTTCCTCACCCACAATAGCCCCTCAAAATCCCAATTTTTCCCTCGCATCCGAAGAGAAAAAGTGGAGTTTTGACTTGCCAAATGAAAGCATTGAATTTCTGACATTGCACGTGTGTATGCGCATGAATCTGGGCGCCTTTTTTATTACCGCGGCTGCTACGTCGTTTCCGAGGCGTCATTAATTGCTCCAGGCGGCGTCCTATCCATGAAATCTAATGGCACGTCGCAAATCCAACGGATGAGATTTTCCTTAAAAATTTCGAGCAGGATAAGTCCCATCACTTCGCCTACCTCTATATAAAGTCCCAGAGTGGGTTACTTTCTCACTTTGCAAATTTCAGAGAGTCCAGCGAACTCAAGCGATCAGACTCCCATACCCTCTTCTGTCATCTACTTTGACTCGTCCCAGAATCTACTACGATCTTCCAGCAAGGATAAAAGACGTCTTCCAATTCGATCCTGCGTAAGTTCTTTGTTCGAGATTTTCAAAATCTGTTCAGATTGCCTCTTCGGCCTTTGGTAGATTTTCTTCAGTTGCTATTTCGCATTCCCCTCCCTCTAACCTAATTTCAAAAATGGGTAGATTTAAATACTTAATGGACAGTCCCTCCCAGATAGAGAAGTTTAGGGTGACGTATCGCATTCCTCCGGAGGTGGGCTTGAGGTATTGCTTCACGGAGGGGTTACTAACAGATCGAGAGGTGGGTGAGGTTATAATCCCCATCATCGCTTTCCTGGAGGGAGGAATGACCATCCCCATGGGTCCTGTTACCAGAAGTTACCTCACCGCCCATAGGCTTAGCCCTGACCAATGCGCACCTAACACGTTTAGGATTTTAGGGGCAGTTGACGACCTAAACCGCCATTTAGGATTGGGACTAACTTGGCACGATGTGGTACACATGTATGAGTGTCGTACCAAAAAAGGAGCGGGATACTATCTAAGGTCCCGATCCGACGTCGTCAGACTCCTCTCCTGCCTCCCCAAGTCTAATAAAGGGATGAAGGACGATTATCTGATCGTCTCGGGCGCATGGCATGATGGAATTCAATGCCCGACCCAGCCAGGAGAGCCAGGTGGGACATTCCCCCTTAAGATTTTCTAACATTTTTTTTTTGCTTTCAGCTATTCGGACTTCCCTTCATCATTTCAATCTTTTCTAACGTTTGTATTGTGATGTTTACAGATAGAAACCACGTAGCTCCTCGGCTGAGTCTCTCAAACACTACGGCTCTGAACTACCTTCTTCGATCGGAGATTTTTGTAAGTGAAGACGGGCAATTTAGGTCCGTTCCCCTTATTCTCGGCTATACCCTGAAGTCTGAGCTTCAGCCGATCGGCAACGCAATAACAACCGGGGATCGCTGCATCAACCGCATTGACGTGGCTCGGAAGAATTTCTTAGCTCCATTCGACCTCGCCCCGGTGCCACATCCCAATTCGCAGGGTATACCATTGCTCGTCCAGCCCGTTCAACAAGTTCCTCTTGAACCAGTAGCAGAGGAAGAACGAGTTGCTTCTTCTACACCTTCCCTTGACGAGCAGATCGACCAGTTCCGGTTCGAGGGTGAGGCTTCAGAGGAGATTCAGATTATAGAAGACGAGAAGGAGGCAGACAGGCAATCAGTCGTCCTTCCTAAGCGTATAGTCATGTCGACTTATTCTTCGGACGAAGACATGCAAAGTCTAACCGAATTGATGAAGAATAGGAGGCCGATGTACGCCGGGGTCCTCAGTCATGGCCTCCAAAGTTGACACTGGATGGTGCAGACATCCCATATGATGTCTCCATCAGAAATTATGGGGGAGGTAAGGCCGGCTCTGGAGCGGCCCTTGCTCCTTCCAAGGGACATGGAGTCTTACAGGCGCTTCAGCCAGCAAGAGCTCTTCTTATCCCTGAAAAGGGTTCTAGGCATGGTAAGGGAATTGACCCTCTTATCCTTTTTTGTTTTTTTTAACAACTTATAAGAAAACTTTCGCCTGTTGTGCAGATTGCCCAGCAGATATTCATGGCCGAAGAGTAGAACCAGAAGGCCCATATCAAAATCCAAGCGGAGATCAGCGCCCGCTCGGATACTGAGAAGGCCTTGGGCGAACTTAAAGATAAGTGCCATCGGATGTCCGAGCAGGTGAAATAGGAGGTTAAGGACAGGAAAAGTGCGGAGGCGGGCCTCAAGAACGCCCAGGAGCAGGCTGAAGATCAGCGCAAGAAGCTGTACACCACCGAGCTCAATCTGGAGACGGAGCGAGCGTTGGTGAAGGATCTTCGGACCGAGCTCAACAAAGCCAAGGATTCTGCTAAGTTGGCCAAGCAGAACGCTCAACTGGCCAAAGAAGCACTTGAGGCTGAGAAAAAGGCCGCTTACTTACTGGGGGTGCTGGAGACCCAGGCGAGGCTGACTGAAGAATTTGCCCAGGTCTGCAGGGGATATTGCGAGATAACATGGGGCAAGTGTCTTGATGCGGCAGGGGTTCCCCCGGAGTCTGCCTTGAGGCAGCCCGGGAGTGTTTACTACGACCCCGATATCTGTGAACTGCCAGATACCTCCGAAGCTCCTCCGATCGGTCCGAGCATTCCAGACCCTGCTGAGGCAAACCCTGCTCCTGTTCGGACTGAGGAAAAGGACGACCCATCTAAGGCTGACCCAGTGCCTTCGGAGAAGGCTTAGGTGCCCAGGAGACGCTTTTTTGTATTTGTAAAAATTTCTTTGAATTTGCTTTGTAATGCTACTGTTCTCCTTTTATCAATGAAATGGTTTACTTTTTGTTTTTATTACTATCGCGTTATATGTCATGATGTGTCATCACAATAATTAACAGTGGATTGACAACTGAGAAGCAACCAAAGCCGTGATTTTAATTTAAAAATGCTAAGTAGGCCCTAAGGTGATAACGGTCTCAGCGGAGTTTTCATTTGTGAGAATAGCTTTGGCTTAGAGAACGGCTGATACCATTAAGGCTGAATTAATATGCTTAGGGAAATTATAAACTCAGACCTTACAGTGTGTTGACGACGTAGACAATGATACTTAAGAACCATCCGTAAGTGAGTTAACGTGTTGACTAACATGAATTACTTGGTCCGAGGACTACAGGCACGATAGAATCTAAGTTTAAACTTGCGAGAAACGTAAAGGAGTGCTAACTAACCCAAACCATCTGGTCCGAGGACAACAGGCATGATTGGATTTAAGTTTAAACACTTGCGAGAAACGTAAAGGAGTGCTAACTAACCCAAATCATCTGGTCCGAGGACAACAGGCATGATTGGATTTAAGTTTAAACACTTGCGAGAAACGTAAAGGAGTGCTAACTAACCCAAATCAACTGGTCCGAGAACAACAGGCATGATGGGATTTAAGTTTAAACACTTGCGAGAAACGTAAAGGAGTGCTAACTAACCCAAATCATCTGGTCCGAGGACAACAGGCATGATTGGATTTAAGTTTAAACACTTGCGAGAAACGTAAAAGAGTGTTAACTAACCAAAACCATCTGGTCCGAGGACAACAGGCATGATTGGATTTAAATTTAAACACTTGTGAGCTTAGCATATCAAAATGGTATCATGATTGAAGGAAAAATTCTTTTAATAGTAGTACCTTTTGAGGTTATTTACATTTCATGGCCGGGGCACTACACGATTATCCAGGTCTTCTAAGAAGTACGCTCCAACGCCAGCCCTTGAAGTAATGCGATATGGTCCTTCCCAGTTTAGTCCCAGTTTTCCCCAAGTTGGGTTCTTTGCATTACCTACTACCTTCCTTAGGACCAGATCACCAGGCTCTAGGGTCTCAGCCTTACATTGGCGTCATAGCCCTGTTTAAGTTTCTGCTGGTAATGCGCCAGTCGGACCATCGCATTTTCCCTTCGTTCTTCAATCAGATCCAAACTCTTTTCCAGCTGCCCATCGTTGTTGATTGGGTCATAGGAGCTGGTCCGGTATGTTGGGAATTCAGCCTCTAGGGGTATAACGGCTTCAGCCCCATAGGTCATTGAAAAGGGAGTCTCTCCAGTAAACCTGCGAGGTGTAGTTCTGTATGCCTACAATACGTGGGGTAGCTCTTCTACCCATCTACCCTTCGCATCATCCAGCCTCTTTTTTAGTCCGTTAACTATGAATTTATTAACAGCTTCGGCCTGCCCATTTCCCTGGGGATAGGCGGGGGTGGAGTATCTGTTTGTGATTCCCAGCTCGCTACAGTAACTCCTGAAAGCTTTGCTATCAAACTGAAGCCCATTGTTCGAGATGAGGGTATGGGGGACTCCAAACCTGGTGACGATGTTTCTCCAGATGAACTTCTTTACGCCTACGTCCCTGATATTTGCCAGAGGTTCAGCTTCCACCCACTTGGTAAAGTAGTCTATTCCAACCAGCAAGTACTTCTTGTTTCCTGCTGCCTTAGGGAATGGGCCTACGATATCCAACCCCCATTGAGAAAAGGGCCACGGGCTGGATAATGGATTGAGGGTACAGCCTGGCTGATGTATGTTCGGCGCGAACCGCTGGCACTGGTCACACTTTTTAACGTATTCGTGGGCCTCTCTTTGCATATATGGCCACCAATAACCCTGAGTAATGGCTGGGTGGGCTAAGGACCTACCTCCAGTATGACTCCCACAGATCCCTTCATGTAATTCTTCCAGTAGTGACTCGGCCGCTTCAGGGTGCATGCACAATAAGTATGGACCCGAATAGGACCGTTTATACAATTTGTGTTCCTCGGACAACCAGAATCTCGTAGCTTTCCTTCGCATTTTGTCCGCTTCCCCTTTTTCTTCGGGCAAGACATCGTCCTTCAAGAACTTGATGATAGGATCCATCCAGCACTCGTCGGTCCTGACGTGATGAACCTGGAATCCCTTTTTTCTTAAGTCCGTGGGCCTCCGCATATCCTCAATATGGATAACCCTTGGCAATTCCTGTGCCGAAGAGGTGGCTAGTGTGGCTAATGAGTCGGCATGTGTATTGCCACTTCTGGGGATGTGCCGCAGGTTAAAAGATTCAAACTCGGACTGCAAGGATTTAGTCAGGCTCAGATACCCTTGCATCCTTTCGTCTTTCGCTTCGAATTCTCCCCGCACTTGGCCGACGATCAATCTTGAGTCTGAGAATATCTCAACTGACTTTCCTCCCATCCTTCGCACCATCTTCATCCCCATCAGTAGGGCCTCATATTCTGCCTCGTTATTCGTTGCTGAGAAGTCAAGCCTTAACGCTTTTTCAATGATAATTTTCTCAGGGGATATCAGCACCAGCCCCACTCTTGAGCCCCTCTGATTCGACGCGCCATCCACGTACACTTCCCAGGGCGAAGGGTTCTGTGAAGAAACCATACCAACGTGCCTTTCCTCCATGCTCCGCATCGGCGTTGCTTCCTCCAGATGGGGTTCTGTGAACTCGACGACCAAGTCCGCAAGGACCTGGCCTTTCACTGATGTGCGAGGCATGTACTTGATATTGAAAGCCCCTAGGATCGTCCCTCATTTGGCAATCCTTCCAGTGTAGTCGGCACTTCGGAGTATCGCCTTGAGCGGAAGCTGTGTGAGGACTATAACGGTGTGGGCTTGAAAATAGTGAGGCAACTTCTTCGTACCGAGCACCACAGCTAGGATAGCCTTTTCCAATGGCAAATAACGAATTTCAGCTTCATGGAGCGACTTGCTCACGTAGTAGACCGGTTTTTGTACCCCACAGTTCGTTCGTATCAACACCAAACTCACAGCATTAGGAGCCATGGCAATGTAAGCAAATAAGACCTCATTTGGTTCAGGACTGGACATGATTGGTGGCCGAGCCAGGTAGTCCTTAAGCTGCTGAAAAGCAACAGCGCATTCCTCTGTCCATTCGAAACCCTTCCACTTATTGATCAGTGAGAAGAAAGGACTGCACCTGTCTGCTGATCTGGAAATGAACCTATTAAGGGCAGCGGTCATCCCAGTCAGCTTCTGAACTTCCTTGGGGTTCCGAGGAGCTTGCATGTTGTTGATGGCCTTTATTTGGTTGGGGTTAACTTCGATTCCCCTATGAGTGACCATATACCCTAAGAACTTGCCTGATCCAACACCAAACGAACACTTCGATGCATTCAAGCGCAGTCTGTGTCTCCTCAGAATTTTAAAGACGTCCGTAAGATCCCCAATGTGCTCGGCTATGACCTTGCTTTTTACCACCATGTCATCAATATAGACTTCTATGCTTTTACCTAATTGCGGCTCAAACATTCTGGTCATCATCCTCTGATAGGTGGCACCGGCGTTTTTCAGGCCGAACGGCATCACTTTGTAGTGGTAATTTCCAACAGGGGTCACAAAAGCCGTTTCTCCTGATCGGCGAGGGCCAGCGGTATCTGATGGTAACCCAGGAATGCATCTAGGAAACTCATTCGAGGGTGTCCAACAGTAGCATCAACCAGTTAGTCTATTTTGGGCATGGGAAATGGGTCCTTCGGACAAGCTCTATTAAGGTCGGTGAAGTCCACACACACCCGCCACTTTCCGTTTTTCTTCTTGACCACCACTGTGTTTGCTAACCATTCAGGGTAAAAGATTTCCTTAATAGCCCCTGCCTGCTTGAGTTTCATCACTTCTTCCTTGACCGCTTCGGCGTGTTCCCTTGACGGACGCCGGAGCAGTTGTCTTTTGGGGATAACGGTGGGATTAACGTTTAGGTGGTGGCAAATGAACTCTGGGCTTACTCCTGGGGCCTCTGCGGAGTCCCATGCGAACACATCAATGTTGGCTCTAAGGAATTCTATCAGCTCCTCCTTCTCTTGGGGAGGCAGCATGGACCCGACCTGAAAGAACTTCTCTGGGTCGTTATCGATTGCTATCTTGACCAAGCTCTCACATTCTCCCTCTTCGTCCGATGCCTCGGCGTCCAGCGCCGAAGGTTTTAACTGCTATAAATTTTCATCATTACGAACTGGGGGCTCGGCCTGGGGTTTGTGCTAGACGGCTGACACCAGGCACTGCCTAGAAGTAGCTTGATCTCCTTGGATTTCCTCGACCTGCCCTTCGGATGGGTATTTAACCTTCTGATGAAGGGTAGAAGATACGGCCCTGAGGGCATAAAGCCAGGGTCTCGCCACAATAGCGGTGTAGGGTGAGTAGGCATCTACTACTATGAAATCTACTTCCACCGTCGCCGACCCGGTCTATATAGGTAATCTAATCTGGCCCTTCTGGATGACCATTTTGCCATCAAAACTCACCAAAGGGGAGCTGTAAGGCGTCAATTCTCCAGGAGATAAGTTCAGCCCCTTATACAGGTCTGGGTACATTATCTCTACGGCGCTGCCCTGGTCTACCATGACCTTCTTCACGTCGTATCCACCTATTCTGAGAGTCACCACCAGAGCATCATCATGCGGCTGTATAGTCCATACTTTGTCCTCGTCTGAAAATCCCAAAACCAGTTGAAATTCCTTCTTATGCCTCTTCGACTTCCTGTTAATGCTCCCCGAGGGCAGCCGAGCAACCGATAATACCCTGGATGGGCAAGATCCTGTCCTCCTTAGGGTGGCAAAGATAACATTTATGGTGCCCAAAGGGGGTTTTACAGGTCCCTCTCTCTGAGACGCTGCGCTTCTCTGGCTTCCCTGACCGTAAGAGTGATGCAAAAGTTGTTTTAGCTTGCCTTCACTGACAAGCTGATCCAGATGATCCCACAAACTTCTACAGTCTTCCGTGGTGTGCCCATGGTCAAGATGATATTGGCAGTAGAGGTTGTGGTTGCGCCTTTCAGGGTTTCCGACCATCTTATTTGGCCTCTTGAAAAAAGGCTCGTTCTTGATTTTCTCCAGGACTTGGTGTACAGGCTCACTAAACACGGCATTGACTGCTTGAAAATTTGCTGAACCCTGTCCAGCCCAATTCTTTCTCTACCGGTTGTGGCTTTGTCAGTCCGACCTGAAATCCCCCTTCTCCTGAGGGATAACCTTGTCCTTGCCTTTACCTTGCTGCTGGTCTTCTTCGACTCTTTTAAACTTGTCAATCCTATCCATCAACTGGCGTATACTGGTGACTGGTTTGGTTGTTAGGGACGTCCTTAAGAGGTGTTCAGTGGGAAGGCCTAGCTTGAAAGAGCTGATGGCCACCAAGTCATAGTCTTCTTCCATCTCGTTATATGTTTCCCAAAACCTATCTGAGTACGACTTCAACGTTTCGCCCTCCCTTATGCTGACGGACAATAGGGAGGCCATAGATTGTGGAACCCTTCGGCACGTGACAAAGCGCGACTCAAATGCCTGGGCAAGCTCCTAGAAAGAGCTGATAGTGTTTGCCTTCAGACTATCAAACCATCTCATGGCTATTGGTCCCAAACTAGATGGGAAAACCTTGCACATTAGGGCCTCGTCCTTGGAGTGAACAGCCATCCGCTGGTTGAAATGACTAACATGTTCTACTGGGTCAGTCTGGCCATTGTAAATAGTGAATGTAGGCTGGTGGAAACGCCGTGGAAGTCGGGCATTCTCGATGTTACATGTAAAAGGAGATCTGGAGATCTGATCCAGAGCTTTACTCATAGCATCGCTCCCTACGCCTCTGGGGGCAGGGCTCTGAGGGTTCCTCTCCTGGTGGTGCATTTCCTCATAGGGGAAAGAATGACTGACTCGCGGTTGAGGCTTCCACCTGTAGTTGACGTCCCGTTCTTCCTCGGAATCTTCATCAGAGTACGAGGGACTACGCTTCCTCTTCGCATGGCGCAACTCCCTTTTTAGCCTATCAATTTCTTTCCGCATGCTTTGGTTTTTCTCTGCATGGGACATGTGACTCTCTGCGTGTGACTGGTTTCGGTCGTCACGTTCGGTGTGTACACTGCCTTCACGATCCTGTCTTCGCTCTAGATTAAGAAAAGGATCGGTGCATTGAGGTGATCTGGACTCCATTAGTCATTGCCTCAGTTCAGCCGTTTCTGAGGTGTTGCTTCCACCTTTGCTCAAGCTGTTTCCCACAGACGGCGCCAATTGTAGGGTTGAAATTTGATGGGCCGACACCAACTTTGCGTGCTACAAACCCAGCAAATTCCCAACAATAAATTTATAGAGAATGGGTTAAACAGCCGGGCTGGTTATGGATTTAGCAGCGGTTCATGCAAGCTAACAAAGACAAGATGGGATTCAGACTAACCCTTTATCAATGCTCTTTGATCCAAAGAGGTTTTAAACTTACAAACTCTTTTAACACAATTTCCCCCCCCCCCTCTCTGTGAGGCTTATTTCCTTTATATATACACCTTTCATCTCCTCTTCACCGCACACTTGTCCTTCATCTAAGCATCCACTTGAGTATCAGTCACATCAGAAGTTTGCTTTAACCTGCAGTGAGTGGTAGTAGTTGAGGTTGCATTGTTCAGGTGTCTTCTCCACATAAATGCGGCCAAAAAAGTTGCTGCAGTGCATTAAATATGGTGGTGGCAGCTTTGTCTGTGAGATATTTCATGATATCCTCGCACTCAGGCATGCCCAAAGCTAACTCCTTGCTGAGGAATCTTCTCCTTGATCAAATTTTCTAGAGATCCGACGCGTGGAACCTCTTCGGACCAGCCAGGTCGTCTTCGGACGCGGCACGTCCTATCTTGGTTACATTTTCACCAGGTTGGCAAAGCGTTGATCCCTTTACCCTCTTCGGGAAGGAATTTATGTTCGAATTAGGCCCCAGGCCCAACATATGGTGCTGGGCTTCCTCACCCACAACTGTTAAACGGTATTACTCTTGCAAATCAACATAAAGTATCGTTTTTTAAAGTGACGTCACTTTTCTGATTTGTCAACACCTCCTTAATTCTAGGCACTCACTTTCTCTCAGCTTCGTCTATTATATATATATAGATATATATAATATATATTGATTGATTGAGATAAGAAATTAAGAATATGGTCCATTTTGGTCGGCCTGAGCTTGATTTGTCTAGACATCAATTTTTTCTCTTGCCAAAAGTCCGACTTATTTTAGGCGGAAGTTTTCTTGATATTACTTGTATACAAAATTCCAGGATCATTAAAATGGAATAGGTCCCTTACTGACCTAACCAATTGGAATAGGATGAAATTTCTTCCCATCCACACTAAACGTTGTGTATACTCCAAATTTTTTCTACATCTCATAATGATACGTTGTGGAAAGGTGTCATCCAAGTCCAACATGATTGAGAGTTGTAGTTGAGACTATGGCCCAGAAGCTTTACTATTCAATTCTTTGCTTGAAAAATTAAACACTCATTTGATGTAACCAGAGACTTTGGAATTTGACATTGTATACACTGGGGTTTGTTCTTGATGTTGTGAAATTGTTGTAGATGTTAAAAACTCTAGTTTGATTAGTTGGCAAGTCATGTTCTTTAAGCGTGAAAAGTCTACAATGGAAAACTTTTATGTTCCTACAATAAATGTTTTGGAGAAAAAATTGTTAGCCCCCCATCCCATTGGGACCCCCTTATTTATACAAAGAAAAAATGGTCCAATACTCCTGAGTATGACTTAGTTACATGGAATTTTTGTGCAATTGTTTCTAGATTTCTTTTAAAAATTTAATTATAATTTAAACTCTAATTTGGTGATTTTTATATGATTTTTGTGGTTTGATTTTGATTTAACTTCTTATGAGTGCTAAATGCAAGAGGTAAAAAAACTTAATGAAAGAGGTAAAAAAATGCACTACGTGTCATTGATTTTGTATTTATTATTGACGCACACAACCATACGCATTCATACATAAAATAATACACTACGTGTCTACTTAACCAATTAAATGCTTAAACAATTACTAATTTTACAAATTTTCTTCTTTAATTTTTCTGACTTTATAACAAAAAGTTATTATAACATGATAACAATACACACACATGTAATAAACTCTCTCTATTTCCTAATTATTAAATTATATAAAGTTATATTATATTTATACTGTACACACAAATATCCACACACATCATTATTCACACAAATAATATTATAACAAAAAGTAATGCACACAATTAATATTAGACACACTTACATATATATATATATATATATATATAATATAAATTTATAATAAAGAGTAACACTTACAGTTCACAAACACTTACTCATATTTTTAGAGTTAGAAATACTTATAGCAAGTGTGTATAAAATTTAAGTTAGGCTGTGAAAAATATTTTTAAAAATAAATTAAAATATTAAACTAACCAAAAAAAATTATAAATATATATAATTTTGTTTTTGGGAAGTCAAGGGTTCATTTGAACCCCCAGAACAAAGGTAGAGCCACCCCTGAATTTTACAGATAAGTTTCTCAAAAGAAAATCAATCATGACAAGTGACAACTGACAAGAATCATTTACCTAAGAACTGATTATCACGGGATTATATAAATTAAAAAGATCAAACTTCAAAGTAAGGAACAGTTTTGTAACATTGTTTTAGTAATATTATTGTATTTTTTGAAAAGATATATAAGTGAAAAAGTATGTAAAAATATGTGTGAATTAATATAATATTATTTTAAAAATCAAAACCATATGTTTTCCCATAAATCATACTATGGACTAGAAACATTTAATACAATCAAACTCATTTCAAATTTACAGCCCACAGTGAGAAAACTCTTCCACTGTTTCAATCCTATTCATGTACTACAGATAGGATCTTTTATAATTGGGTTTGAGTGGGATCAGATGTTTGACCAACTGAGGCCATCTGATCATGATCAATTCATTAACATCAACAACTAAGGTAAGCCAAAAACTATTGTTAAGACATTAATTTTTATGATTGATTCTCACAATCAGATGGATGCAATTGACGAACCAACTTGATTCAAATTTTTTTTCTTTTGAGAAACACTTGATTCAATTATAAGCTGACAGTTAAACATATTGTGAAATTGAATGTATTCAATCGTAGACAGACTATTTAAGTTTCTATGAGTTACTGTGCACCTTGACAGAAGTCATAGAATGATGGAACACAGTAATTAATGATTCTACATATGTGTACATGACCCAATAGTCAGTGTGAATAGGAAGAAATACGTGTATGAGGTGACGCAATTCTCTTCAAAATCTGCTCATCACTTATCAGGTGAGGTGATGCAATCTCAAGAAATAATGAGGAAACCCCTTGAAGAAGGAATGAAAAAATTTTTGGAAGCTGAAAATTCAAGTGAGATTAAAAATATTTCTATGATTTATTCATTGAAAAGTATCTAGTAAGCTGAGGTATATGTCTTTTAATTTGTGAGACTCATATTTGGGCTCCATTCACACACGCACGCAAATTCTTATAAAAGATAGCACGACAAATAATCCTTATTTGTATTCTCAATTCACTTTTAAATATTCAATTGACATGTTTAAATTTCTTATATATGTTAGTGAATTAATTTTTTTATGGAAATATGAATAATGATTACATATTAATTATTTTTGTTTATATCTTTTAATTATATGTGTATGTAGTTGTTTGAGTTATAACTTATATGCGTATGTAGATTATATTATGAATTTTTCAAATCCTTTTTTTATGAACTTTTTATTTAATTCCCATCTCAATTACATTTCTTATTTATATTTATCTATTGTATGATCATTAATTTTTTATTTAACTATATATTCATTTTTGTTGATTAAATTTCCCAAATATTTTTTAAATAAACTTTCTTTCAATGTTATCTTTCAGTCCTTCCCCTAGATTAAGCTCATGAATCCACTGTTACCTTTAAGTCACTTTAATCTAAATTGGACGAAATTGTATAGTGTATATATACATAAATTTTTTATATTAAAAGGGTAGTTTGTAAAAGAAGAAAAGCTAAACGTTGAATGTTGTGTCATCTAGAGGAAGAACAGTGAATTTGAATTTTGAAACTTAGAGTTAGGGGAACATATTCAGAATTTGAAATTTTAAAGGATAAAATCAAAATTACCTCAAACTTTCAATTATTCTATATTTTAATTTATAATGGTTGAGGTGATAATAATTTATGTATTACAATTATGATGTGATTCATGATTTTAATAAAACTTAGAGTTAGGGGAACATATTCAGAATTTGAAATTTTAAAGGATAAAATCAAAATTACCTCAAACTTTCAATTATTCTATATTTTAATTTATAATGGTTGAGGTGATAATAATTTATGTATTACAATTATGATGTGATTCGTGATTTTAATAAAAATGTTATTACATTAATCAAAATGTACCACTTTCACGTGTTATGAAAATTGAGAAGCATTACATATATACTATAAGTTTTACTATATTGAATTTATAAATTGATGTGTTACCAATTATAAAAATATATTTTAAATATTTATTTATAAGTTAGTTGAAATCCACCCATGGTATTTATTGCCATGTCAAATTTAAAACTTATAATAACTTTAATATTTTATCGTGAAATTTGTTATATGTTTTTTGTAAAAATAAATATAAGTGGTTGCAACACATACCACACCAGCCGCAGTGATTTTGACCTGGACTTGATGTTTCTATTTGCTTATTGATTAGGGAATTAGGGGAAAATCTCTCATTTGTGAAGTGCATGAGACCTCTCTCTCATGGGCCCCACACATCTCTTGCTGCGCTTTCATTTAACCCCAGGTCCCCAGGGCAAAGGGACACTTTAATATTGACTCCACAGTCCACAAGGACCACAAAAAGGTGGACAAACCAACGCCGCTAATTTACATCCAACCTTGAAAATTCTCACGTATACTGTTCAACCAATTCATAGCCCCACTTGGTGATAAAATTTTGGTACTAAGCTCGGCTGGACTTAGGGTCCGTTTGGATAGAGCTGAAAACTGAAAACTGAAAACTGAAAACTGAAACACTGTAGCAAAATAATTTTTAAATGTGTAAATAGTACCGTGGGACCCATTTTTAATAAAAAAAATTGCTGAAAAGTGAAAATTGTGGGTCCGTGAACAGTAATTTTGGGTTGAAAAGTCAAGGTTTGCGGCTACTGTTTAATGAACAGTAGCCGCTACAGTAAAATATATGGCTGGAACGCGTGAAATGTGGCTGGGAACACGTGAAAAAAAAAAAAAAAAAAAAAAGGGGGGGCTGAAACGTAACGCCAGACGCAAAACGCGCTGGCCAAACGGAGGCTTAGACGTCTCTAATAAGAAACAGTGACAAAGGCGGAAAGCATAGCAATAACAAAGACGCCTTCATTTGGAAAATTCTTGCATATAAACAAATGGCCAATTTTGTGATGCTTACAGATATAAGAATTTTCTTCTATTTCTTTTTTATAATTTTCTATCTTGTCACACTCACACATGACACAACTCAGCTGCCGAACCCATGTATTGGTTGGGTGTTCTCCAAGTTACCTACTATAAGTAATATCTTTTTCCATATTTGATCATTAAAATATTTTTAAAAAAAATTGTTCATCTTTCAAAAATTCAATCAACTTATTGCCCCAATTGGAAACAAACTTTGGTAATAAGCTCGGCTGGAGTTAAAAGAGGTTAAGAAATAATGGTAACGGCGGAAAGCATAGCAATTACAAAGAGTCAATCAAATCAGGGTAATGAACCACGTTTTCACCAGTTATTGGTTAAAGTGATTGCGGGTTTGGTTAGAGTTTTGTGACAGATTCTCTAACGTGTACAAATAGTAACTACATTGAGTTTAGGCTTAATTCATGTGTTTATATATTGTGATCGTGTTAATTACTCATTAATCTAATTTAGTTAATTTCTCTCAAGAATCACTCTCAAATCTCTCTGATATCTTATTTTCTCACTGGTTTCCTTCATTTTCCCTCTCTTTCTTTCTCTACTTTCTGTATTCAATACTGCTATTAGAGGACTATGACAGTATGACTAGCTGCATCTTTGCATTTATCTTATCTTATCACTTTTTCTTTTCTTTTTTTCTCTTTTTTTTAATGGATTATCTCACCTCTTTTTTTTCAATTAATTTATTAAATTATTGATGGTCCTAAAAATTTAAGCTCTTGAAAATTGATAAATTTAATTATTTAACCATAATTCTAACATAATTTATGCTCATATAAATATGTGAGATAATTATATATATATATATATATATATATATATATATATATATATATAAAATGATGGGTCTCTTTCTATTCAACCTTAAGATACCAATGTGAAAATTGATAAATGAATTGATGTCTTGGTTCTACTCCTAATAGAAGGTTGATAGGTATATGTGCGTACCCAAAATATGGTTATTGGACTTAACCTCTACTTGGGCTCACAATCTATTTGTATTGTGGGCTTTGGATTTCCTACTATGGATGGTTCTATGCTCGGTGGCCCTATTACGCTCTTGTTTCGTTGAACTTTTCTCTTTACCTCACAAAGTTGCTCCCTTTCTATCTTAGGTTGATAGCTCTTTTTTCTCTGAGTGCTCTTTCTCCAATTACCAACCTCCCTTTCTCCCTTAATTCTCCTATTTATGGCCTTGGATAAGTGGAGGTGTTATGATTTCTTCCCCTTCCTAGTGCAATTGAGGGTCCAATTCCATCGTCTTTAGGTGGGTTTCTGGTGAAAATATGGTAGTGGCATTAGAACTGATTCTCACCTCCGAAAGCCTGCCTGGCAGCGATGCTCCCAAAGGCACTACCGGGCAACCAGGAATAGGGTATCTCAGAGCAACAACACTCCCAACCAGATTAGAGATGATTGGGATGGGTTCACCTGAGGTATTCAAGCTAGTGTGGTCCTATTTCAACTCTTAGGCCTAATTTAGGCCCTGAGGTGTTCGGCTAGAGGCCAGAGGTCCAAGAATGGGGACAGAGTTGTATAACGTGCTGAGAAGCTAGGGCCAAAGGCCTGAGAAGCTGGGGCCCAAGGCCTATGAGGCTTAGGGCCCAGCCCCGTACAATAGCCCCCCCTTGATTTTTGCCCGGCTACCGAGAATGAATCAAGGACGATCTAATAGCGGTAGTGACCCCCGAGAATCTTAATCGTCGGTTGTTAAGTGAACTGGCTGTCCATCAATGCCCTCTTAAAAGGAGCGCTGTGCTAGGCTGCCACATTCATCATTAATTATAACCTGCCGGTTCGCGAACCGTTTGACGATTTATGAACCAAGCCCACGCGTGTGGGGGTTACCTAGAGGGATCAGAAGAGTTTCCCACCTTTTCCTCATTAAATGCTTTTATCCCTATAAATACCACCTCTTGACTTCCCACACCACTTTTTAGATCCTCTCTTCTTCAGTTTTCTCTCTACCAAGCACATTTCTTGAGCATAGATTTCCTGTGCGTAAACTCTCCAGCCCAAATCATCATTCCTTAGAGCTTTCAATAAGTCTTCTTTACTCTTCCTTCTCCTTTCAATTTTCCTTCACTCATAGAGTTTAAGAATGGGCTACTCTCACCTTCTTGCTTCTGGAGTGCCTTTGGCTGCTTTTAGGGAGGCCTATGGCATTCTTGAGGATGTTGATATCGCCTACTGTCACGAAGGCGATATCACCCTTCAGAGGCGTTCTGGTTCCAATGTAGCATTTTTCCTTTTGATGGCTATTCTAGAGGGTGGGGTTAGGTTTCCCATGTACCCCTTTATTATAGGTACCCTTAGGTTTTATGATTTGTGCCCCGACCAACTCCCCCCCAATTTTTACCGGGTGGTGAGTTGTGTTAGTAAACTAAATCAAATATTTGGGCTATAACTAAACCATCATGACATCAATTTTATGTCAAGCTTGTGGCGCAACATTAGGTCCGATTACTATTTAAAAACTAAGGATATACGGGTACAACTTATATCATGCCTACCTGATTCTAACAGAAACTCGGCGGTAGAATTCGTCCAGGTGAGTGGCAATTGGCTTGCCGATGAGCTCCCTTGCTTGCTCTCTTCGCATGATGTTGGTTGGTACCGAGTACTTGTTTTAAATTCAACACTTTTGCTTGGTTTATTCAAATATGTTTTAACCAGTTCTTTAATTAACTTTTTCACAGAATGAAGAAGACTTAAACCAAATCTTAGAGTCGTGCAGGTGAAGGATCTCAATTTTGTACTTAGGACAGAGGTCTTCATGCACGAGGATTGGCAGCTCCGAGCATCCCATCTAATACTTTGCTATGACCCCGTGTACTCCACTTGGTAGTTATTCAGCCAATCTCTATTGGTGGACAGCCCGCTTCTATCATACATTGACATCCGGCATGCCAACTTCCTATCGCCCTCCTTGACAGTTGGCGAAGCTCGAGACCTCGGCCCCAGATATACTACTACAGAGGACCTTTCACCAGTGAGAGATGAATCAGCTAAGCGCGTGTCTCAAAACCGTAAGGTCCACGTACTCGACGAAGGGCCTGAAGCTTAAACCCGAACAACCGAGCCAGAAACAGCTGAAGGCGACCAAGACATCGAGATGGTGACCAAGCGAAAAATGACCGTTGACCGTTTCCTGCCTGGCACTCGTCCTACGGCCTAGACTCAAGGCAAGGACCGTACTTCCCCTCCTTCCACTGCCATCCGTCCTAAGTGATGCCCCTTTAAAGACTCCTCCCCAGCCATCAGCCGAGATAACTAGTTGGAAGCCAATGGGTGATTCCTGGCCAACTACCCAAGTTGGAACCGATGTAGCATCTTCATCTCAAGCCGAGGTCAATTGGTAACCCACTTTTAAGTTTGGTGACGGGCCCCTATTAGCGTCTGCTAGCATAAGGACTTGGACCTAGGGCCAAGGGGGGTGGGTGGCGCAGAGCTTGATGCATGACCTTTTACTGCTCGAGGATGTCCAATTTTTCTCGGACGGGAGTGAGGAGTCACGGCTAGGCGACTACAGTGGCACACCATAGCGGTAAATCTCTTTCAGTTTCACAATTATTTTGTTGCATGCATGTTCCTTGCTCCCTTATACTAATCATCACTGCAACTTCAGGTCGGGCAACTGACCCACATCCTTGACGAGAGGTTGAAGGAGCTTGCCGAGGAT